>JAZGTJ010008394.1:0-21081 GCA_036877575.1 Botia almorhae
TGAATTATGTTCTATATTGTTTTTACAAGTTCATAGAAATTTCAGTTAAGTAAGAACCAAATATTTGTATTGATGATTGTAATTTGATTCTTTTATCTGATTGTTGTTATTTGTGTTATGAAAATGTTATGATTGATGTTGTCACCTTTACAATATTCAATATTAAAAATAATTTAATAATTATTTGGGCTACTAAAATTCATTTCGGGCTACCAAAATCTGAAGAGTGCCTGCCCGAGGGCCTAACAGGGATTTTGAAATTTTGCGAGCCCTGTGAAGGTGATCAGACTACAGACAAGCTGTTAGTAATTAGCTATTGTCCCAGACATTCCCCATTGGTGCATGCCTATGGAAAATAAATATGTCAGTACTACGTGAATGCAATATCTTCAAGAAAAGCTTGAAAAAACTGACTGTCAGATTGTCTCTAAGTAGTTGCATGATCAGTGTGCTGTCTTTGTACGAGTCTTCAGTTAACTGGTCCAGCTCAGCAATGGCATCATCAAAAGCCTAAGTAAACCGATAAATGATAAAAACATAATACTTCATTAAATGTCAAATCAAAACAAAAGATCAAGAGACATTATTATGTATTATTATGTAAACTGCATGCATGAACAAGCTTTGTGCATGTTCTAACCTTTTTGGCCAGTTCGCAGGCCTGCTCTGGTGAGTTAAGGATCTCATAGAAGAAGACAGAGAAGTTGAGAGCCAGGCCCAGGCGGATGGGATGTGTGGGCTGCATGTTATCTTTACTGATGTCAAAAGCAGCCTGGTAGCCCTCCTGAGACTTCAGGATGATATCTGCACACAACACAAGTAAGGCATCGCTATTACTAATGCTTATAACAAATGGTTAGGGATTTAAACAAACCACTACAACTCCTCTCACATCATGTATGCTATGGACATGAATGATAATGCAAATTATGTGGCTAAAAGAGGTGTGTAAATTTATAAGCAATCTCAGTTTTTTTACCAGAAAGATGATAAAATAGAAAAATAAGAAAAAAAGACAAAGAAAAAGACAATTATGGAGGGACCCCAACCAAAGCTTTTTGGCAATACACCAAAAACTCATTACAACTTTCCAGTGAGCTCTTCTGACATGGTCACCGAACATAGGTATACATCTTTATTCAGTTGTGCAATATTATTCACTTTATGTATATATATATATAATTTATGTACTGCATATATGGCTGACCATATGCTATTTTTGTATTTCAATGCAGAAATCACTTTGACTGAAATGTTCTCCTGAAGACTTTGCTTCCCTTTACCTTAGCACAATGCAAGGCTGTTTGTATGTCATACAGAGATGTATTATAAGCCTGTGGTTGCCTGTATTGGTCAGCACTCAGAGAGAAAACATGGTTTAAAAGATGAGCAGCTCTGCAGAGATAAGCACCAGTCATTGTTTATGGGAAGACTGCTAAACAGTGGCCAGGGCAGAGCAACTCCCCCCCCACCCCCACAGGAGCTTCTGCCTACACTCAACTGGACAGCACGCATGCCAGATGCCGTTACCATGGCAATGATGGGGTAGCTCGTCATACTGACAGCAGTAGGTCAGTGGCTGCAGAGGCACAGTAAGATGCAAGCAACGGTTATGTGCAGATCTATAAAGACCCAACGCTTCACCATAAAACTACACAAACACGACTGATCCAGGATCTGCTGCAAAGCATGATGGCAGCTCCTGTCATATCTCTTAGATCATTTGCTCCTGTGCTGCCATAGAAACACACCAGGTTCTTAAAAATTTATCAAACCCAGCAGGAAGCAGAAGAAACTCTAATAACATCATGCATCTATTGGAAAACGAGACTTATTATTTCTGCAGGCAGACCCACCTGAGGTGAAGACCACATGCGGAGGAAAACAGTCATTAGTCTTATTAGTGAAACTAGAGAATGTGCCCTGTAACAGTACAAGAGTCTACAAAACATACTGCAGTTTATGCTGCACTGACATTCAGGAACTAAATCTGTTGCACCACAGCAAAAAAACAAAAAACATTGGAGGTTGGTTGCCAGCTTGTGAATATTATGTAAAAGAAATACTGTACTGCAAAATAACATGTACAATTTATTCAACATCTATTATGCTTTCCTTTTCAATTATTATAGTTTATAAAGCACAATGAAAAACAATAATTAACTATTGTGCTAAACAATATCATTAAAGAGAGAATAAAATATTATTTGTTTAAATTTATTATTTACTATAACTTCATAGCATTATTATATTATATAAATGAGGACATCCCTAAAAAGGTTTTGCTCAGTATATCTTGCTCAATAAGCATATCACATGATTGGTGTGGCTCTTTGTAATGAATCAGTCAATTAATGGCAGGAGTCATTGGTGTGAATCATGTAGTCAGTCAGCCAGCTATTTTCCCTCACTGAATCGACTCACAAGCTATCATGATGACATTGTTATGTGTATTTATGAAAGCAATGTTAAAAGTGTCCTTTTAATATGTTAGTGAAACTTTAATCAGTAATAATTGTAGAAAGTTTTATAATGATCAGGTTTGTAATCAATTAGAAATATAAATAGCTTTTACGTATGGGATACGTGTGGGCTACTTTAGACACAGGAGGCATAAAATGATATAACAGTCACACTGAATGTTCTTAAATTAATCTGCAAGCAGCTTGTGTCTCAAGAGCTTTATGAACTAGGACATAAGGCCTTCAGATATAAACCTCCAACTCCCATTTCAGCTCAAGATATATCATTAATAAAACATCTGAATCTGTGGCAATTATAACATGTGACTTTTAACACTATTAAGAAGGGTTAATGGATTGACCCCTTGAGTTCAAAACAATCAAGAAAGTCTGTTCCAAACATCCGTTCCAAAAGCAGCCTCCCTGCCTACTCTCTACATAGGTAGCTTCTTTTTAAGACAGCATGCTAACCTAAATAAAAAAACATGACAATCTTGTTTAAAACGCTCTTCCAGGCAGAAAGTTTGATAACATTCACTTAAGTCTGCCACACAAATATTTCCTCCACGGAAAGTTTTTGGTGAAGTTTCGGCCTGCCAAAGCTATTTTAATTTTATCTTCAGGTGAGGGAAACCTGCTGCCATGCAAAACACTGAGGACACACCAGCATCTACCAGACGAATGAGATAGCTCAGAGCTCAGGCACAGAGCACATCATTTGAGGTGAAACCACTGAATAATGCAGAAATTTAGCTGAAAAGGACACTGCAAAATCTGTGTAACCTATTTGAATTCAACAGAGAATTTTCTATTGTAAAGCGCTACACAGAAAGTCACACATCTCAAATGAAAAGAGAGCCTATGGATTCTAAACAGCACAAATCAGAAGTCTTAAAAAGCCACCATAACAACACTTTCTCTGTGTTTTTTTTAGCAATTGTTATATTGTGACATAAATGCTGCAGATTCATTATTAAATAATCTATTAGGAGAAAGTCTTTATTTTAAATGTGCCTCTCTGATATTAAACAAGACACACTAAGAAAAGAGACAAAAGAAAAAAGTAAAAGTATCTTTATATATCTTTTTATCTTAAGAATATAAAAAAATAATTTTAAAGTACAGTGCCAACTCAACAGTGATTTACTAGCTGGTGCAACCTGAATATTTAAACTTCTTTCATAAACAGAAAGTGACTGTAAAAGTGAGACTAAGACAAAATTTAAGTAGGCAGCTTACTAGTGTTTGAAACAGGTCCGGAATATTAGCTCTAATACATTAATACAGCTTGACTAACTAATATCAGATTAAGCCTCAATAAATTAAGAGTTATGCTTATGTTTGTGTAACATTATTAGTCATATGGACTATAAGTGTAGCAAGTGTGGCCTAAATTCTGGAACTTGAATCTGAATCAACATTCACTCAATAATCAGTCATTAAGGGTGTGGAAGCACAAGTCAAGACTAGTTCTACTGCTATAGAACCTATCAGACCAAAAAAATCTGTGTGTAAGAGAGAGAGGGAGGTGTGGCTACACAGAAAGTAAGAGGACATACTGTACCATCAAAATGACTCATACTCAGAGATGCTATGTTGGAGATCAAAATGAGGTTTTATGCCTAATCATAAATAATAATATGAAATCATTGTACATGATTATTATATGTAATAAAAAAAAAAGGAAACATATGACCCTTTTTCCTATAGCTAGTTATCTCAAGACTTCTGTTCCTCACATCAAATGAAGGAGATTATACAAGTCGATTGAGAATCTTGCATAATCTTTCACTTTTGAGATTTGTGGCTCTTCAACTACTCACTAGATTTCTCGTCTCCCGTGGCGACCTCTGCCAGGTAGCGGTAATAGTCTCCCTTCATCTTAAGGTAGAACACCTGGCTCTCTGCCGGAGAAGTGCTGCGGATCAGATACTTGTCCAGGAGATTCTGTGGATGAGAAATAAACATGCATGTGACCCATACAGCTACAATCTATGGACAACAGAATTCAAACAGAATTCAAATGACCTGATTTATGAACTGATTCAAAATGAGCTCAAAGATCATCTGGCCATCAGAACATCCTGCTCAGCTGAAAACAGATGATGTAATTGGGACTGAACTGAAAACTGTGTATCATGGGCAAACAATATGACAACATATGTCACAGACCAAACAATGACATAACATATGGGCAAGCTACAATTACAGGCCATGAGAGATACCTGTGGAACAAATCACAGAACAAAACTGTACTAGTAACCAAATAGTGACCTAGCATAAAGAGTCCTATGAGATTAGTTACATACACCTTGTCGTTGAACTCAGAGGCATATGATTGTATAAGCTTTAGAGCTTTAGCGTCTGTATGACTTTCTAGGGGCAAAATGAATTGTACGATTTTTATAGAGACAAGAGGACAAAGCTTGCTTTTTTCACAATGAATAAAGCAAGGGCTCAGAGCCCAAGGGCACAGAAGGAGAATTATTGAGAAAAATAAAGCATAGTTGTGGGAACATATGTGTACAGGCAATGAATGCTTAGGACAAGTCTTGCAGTTGGAGGATCTGTTATACAGCTGTTCACATACCCATTCACATGCATGTACCAGACACCAGAATTAGCATTAAAGTGGAATGTGAATCTCCTGCTTTGTTTTTCATTTAGGCAAAGCTTAAATAGTGTTTAGCATTCTCAGCAGAAACGCTCATGTTTAGGTTGACTTTAACATGGTACATGAAACCATTCACTTCCAGTGCTGGTTACGTTACGCCTAAATGTTCAGCAGAAACAAAAATGTAATGTTGTTGATAACGAAAGAGGACATTTTAGCAACATTCTTTTTGTGGGAGCAAACTTCAACCCATGTCCAAATGAAATGGAATTTTATGTCTTTGTGAAAGCAGTCTAAATAACAGCAGGAGCAATGAGAGGAATGTCATACATGCAAAGCATAACATTCCATGTTCCACTGTTTTAAGATGTCTCAGGCAGCAATACAACCGTCACAGGCTCAACGCTTGAAGAAGAATGATTCATTAAAGCCATATCCAGTTGCACTGAATAAGTCTCAATTTCAGTTTCCTGAAAGAGAAAAAAACCTATCCAAGACTACTTTGGAGGAAGAGCTGACTTGGTGACTGTTCAAACAACAAACCCTATTGTTTTGCTTATCTGGTAGTGCAGATACAGTTTTGGGCAAAACCAATGACCTCTAGTCATTGAGTGGCAAAAGCTTTGGGACAATGGCTTCACAAAACAAAAAGTGCTATCTATTCCTAACACAGATCAAATGATGCCAGTTCTGGCTGGTGATGAGAGCCCCAGTGAATTCTGGCTTAATTAATTATTCCTGTAGTAAAGCATATTGGCACTAACTACGAACTAGAAAAAATACTAAAATAACTCAACTAAATCTACAACAGCAAGGCAAACCTGTTTTTGTACGATTTATTTAAAGAACTGACTTAGAGTAACTTGTTTATGTGTTGGACTACACTGGCCAGGCGGTAAGTTTTCTGTTACATGGAGCGAGCACAACACAGTACAAAATGTGTATGCATGGTGTCATAATGCAACACTTTCTCATTTCATTCAATTCTGACTGCAAGCTTCCAACTCATTTAAAGCAAAAATTTTTGTCATTGTGCAGTAGATTTAATAGCAGCACAGCACCACCACTGGAAAGCAGTTTCCTGCACTGGGGTGCCCCCCCCACACCCCAGTATTTTTGTACTGTGCCCTGTCTAAATCTAAAGAAACATGCAGACATTTAAAAACACAGGGGCTAATTGAACCAACTTTAAACACTCAATTCAGTCTCTGTATGCTTACACTGAATCGCTTCTAAATAAGAACAAATCAATTCTTGATTACGCCTTGTGCAGATATGTTAGCAAGTAGCTTTTCACAATATCCACAATTAGATGTCAAGCACAGCAACTACTATGATCCCCTACAGTGCTCCTTGTCCCCCAAAGCTCACCAGAACATCTTTGCAGATGGCCTTCAGCTCAGCCTCAATCTTTTCCCGATACTCTTTAGCTAGCTGCTGTTTGTCGCCTTCTTCTGTCTTCTGCTCGATGCTGGACACCACCCTCCAGGCAGACCGACGAGCACCCACAACATTCTTGTAGGCCACAGATAGAAGGTTCCTTTCCTCATCGGTCAGTTCTTCTCCAAGCTCAGTCACTGCCTTCATGGAGGCGGCCATGTCATCGTAGCGTTCGGCCTGCTCTGCCAGTTTGGCCCTCTGCACGTGTTGGCTCTTGTCCATGGCTGCTTGGTACTAAGAGAGCAATAAAGAATTGCATTTGTTAATTTATATAAAGTCAGAAATGAATGGGCAACAACCAAGATGCAAGAATGCCACATAATTACTGATATCACACTAAAGCTACAAAATTGTTAATAAATTTAGCATAAAAATTGGAGAATTAAATCAAATAAACACTTAATTGTGTAAAAACTATTAACTATATAGGAACAATTATGCCCCCAAAACTAGATTTTTATTGCAATGTCAACATCAAAGCCCTAGGTGAAATGTCAATTTTGTGTACATGTATAAAGGCACATGTATAGAGAGATCACAATTCAAATGCTCTTATCAAAGGTGTACAATTGACTACAACAGTAATCGCCTACCTTGACACTCTCTAACCCATGCTAACAATCATGTCAATCTGTTAATTATTTCTTTAATCAAATAATTAAAAAAAACATTTTATAAACATTTATCTTATTCAATCATTTTATAAAGCCAAAAACGAACTTCTAAATTTAATTAAAATTTTATTTTAAAATGTTATTTCACATCTTGTTATTTTTATGTTCTTAACACTGTCGTTTATGAGGAAACAAACTACTCTCATCCCATAAATGTACGCCTTTGCAAACTCTGGATCATATTCGAGCAAAACAAAGTCTTGTCAGTCCTTCAGATTGAGAGGCAGTGTGTATTGGTCACCGCCAAGACAAAAAGTCTTTGGCAGTTACGTTAGTTACTTGGGAGAGATGTCAGGCATACTAGATGTTTTTGGAGAGATTCGTTCAGCACGTGCAATGTAAGAAAATAAGTAAAAAATGCCCAAAAATGGGGACATTACTTGTCCGACCACGCCCAGTGCTCAAGGTTTAAAGAAAGCTCACTCTTTGCAGCTCATCTCCTGTCTGACGTCTGATCGCGGCACATCCGGGAATTTATGAAGTGGCGCTATATATGTGCGGACTGATCCCGCCCTGCGCTCGCGCTCCTCCAACGAAACAGGTTCTCTTTAACGACTCCTCACCTGCAGATACCTTTAACTGCACGCTTTGTTTCAACACCGAAGCAACGGGTCAAAAACTTATATCTGGACGGCTTTAATTTCCGATGACCATTTAGCACGAAAGAGTATTACATTGTGCTGGTTAAGATCAAAATAGCTGTTCATTTTCATCAGGAAACTGAATGACGTTTTCAGCACCTTCAGCTGACAGGAACTCCATAGTAGTTCAGCGGTGAGGTAGACGCCCTACTTCCTTGCCTAATATACCCGACATGAACTGGCTTGCCAGATATTTCAGAACCAAAGCCTTACTGTAATAAGTCATTACTTTCCACTAATGTTCCAAACCCACAACACACGAAAAATTAATATTTCTGTGCGGAGAAGGGAGAGCGACTCATCCTTCTGTTGTTTGAAACGATGACATACTACGAGAAGCTAATATGTTAAATGCAGCGCTTATTAATTGCCATAATGTCCCTAACTGAGCATTAGAAGTAATTAACAGCATACTTTTATTCTTACATGTTGCCTGTGCTGAACTGAGGCTTTACTTCATAATTGATAAATCAAAAAGATTAGAAGCATCCCTGTGGCATACAACCATTTACTTTTCACAACGCAAGCCTCTATATTTAAAACAAACGGACTCGAAACAAAGATAAACGGTCCTTGATTATACAGCAGCAGTACACTAAGGAGGTGAATGAAATTAAAGTAAGCTAACCTGTGGAATTGATCGCTCTGTCTCCGGCTGCACAAGCTCTGCTTCCACTCACTGACTGAAAAGCGCCGCGTTCCCGCAAGATCCACGGGGTTTCCCTCCCACTCACAAGCTCCTGGAGCAGGGACTGGGCAGGGGCTGTGACGTCAACCGCTGCCATGGCAACATGACTTATGATTGGCGTATGCTGCCGCGGCTAGAAGGACCTTGAAGGAAGTTATCCTTCTATATATCTCGTGAAGAGAATAATTGCAACATTCCCTTTTAACTCGTTGACGCACAAATCATTTAATCAGAAAGCAAAATAAATATTCACGTTTCCTTTTGCTTCAAAGCAAGAATTTAATTATCATTATCAATTTTAATTATCATTTTGGTTGGGAATGCAGTTGTGTTAATTAAGATTTGTTTTTGTAGCTCAACAGTTACAGCATTACGTTAGCAGTGCAAAGGTCGTGGGGTCGATTCCTAGGTAACACACATTGATTCAATGTATACATTTAAAGTAACACTGAGTTCCATGTCTGCCAAATGCATAAATGCAACGTTTCTAGGTTTACGTCATATAAATCAGGAAAACATTAAGGAATTGTCACATTGTGATTTCCAATAGTGGAAAGCCTTGGAAGTAAAAAGTTCTGGTTGTGCTCTGTTCTAATTATGTAATTGGCTAGAATGATGTTGTTGTTTGGGAGTGGTTCTTGAAAGTAAAACTTGTCTGAAAGCCAATGTGTGACAATAATAGTCTATCAGCTGAAGGTCTTATGAAGGAATGTGAACACCAGTAAGTGTATTGTTTAAATCCAATAATTTACTAAATTGATACCTGGCATGCAAATGTAAATCCACCTCAGAAATCTCTATAAAACGCTTTATCTAGTAATCATGACTGAAATGGTTAAAAATTCATTGCAAAGCAGGATAACCCTGAGCATTAAGTAATGATAGTGTACTTGTGACCCCCTTTTCTTCTGTTAATGGGTGCATGACATGCAATGATGTTATTAAAAAATTTCAATAAGTCAGAACTTAATCAGTTTATTTTTTAAATTACTTAAATCAATAAATACCCCAGACATATTATGTCTACACCAATCAATATGTTTTAGTAGGTGACACATGTATTGTTTAATTTTATAAAGTGTATACACCCTTTGTATTGAATAAGCTTGTAATGGGATATGTCATAATGTAGCACTGACCCCATAATGGCTGACCCCAAAAACAATGATACATCGATAAGTCAGATCCCTATTGTGCATGTCACTACCACAATCACTGTAGATAATATTATTACAATACTTTATGGACACAGAGACAGTAACAGATGAAAAAAGACAATATTGTCTAAATCAACAACAGGGTCTAAACACACTTTAAGAGATGCTTAGCCTTTAAATGAGAGCAGAGGAAAGAGAGACTAATAAAAGCAGAATCTCAATTATCTCCCATACAGGCCTATAAAGAGAACATGTTCTATTTTTTAACACGGTCACATTTTCACTTCGGAACAGTGTGTTAAGATGTAGCAACCCAATTTCTGGGTACTGCACACCAGCAATGTGAGATCTTTCAGGTTTAAATGTGAAATTATTTGTTTAATTGTTACAATGTAACTAACCATAAATAATTATTGTGCACAACAAGCAACACTTTCTTCAATGTAAGATTTTTACTCATTTTGTTTACCCCACCCACAGCCACACCTCAGTGCTGCTAAACCTTTGAGTAACTGATGACACAGAATTGAGATTTAACTGGGTTATTGTAAATGACCTCATTGCTCATCAAAGAGATACATGCTAACCAGGCCAGTCTAGTAACAAAACAGTTATTTATGGCTTACAAAGGAACTGAAGACTATATGACAAATTTTGTATGTGATTAATGAAAGATACATAACATGTGAATCAGTATTTATACAAACCCCAACAAATCATTAATCTTATGCAGTTTATGCAGTTCCCCACTAGCAGGGAACATTGTCTCAGGTGATAAAGGCAAACCACAAAAGGCATTTTTACACTGCTGAGTGCACTTTTATAATTTTGAACCCAGTCCAATTCTAGTGACCCCACCCACCAGAGTTTCTTATTTAAGGGTGTGTTCTGAGAGCAGCCCTGACTCATCTGAACCTGCAGAGCAACTTCCTGTTCAGCCACGTGATAATCATTCACTACCTGTCCTGCATTCTCCAAATAAGGGCAGCTTCTCTATGCTGTTATATAAACAAGTCTGTGGAATTTTTATATAATTACCCCAGAAGACAATTATGATTTGAAGATTATTTTTGTAAGCTTAGAAAACAATGCCTTTAAATACATTTCACAGGAAACTAATTGGACTTTGTATGAATTCTTACCTGGAAATTGAGCTTTGAATGAACTGGCTCAACAAGCTATTTTTTTGCTGTTGATATAACGCTGCAGCTAGAGTTCTTACCAGGTCCAAGAAATATGACCATATAGCCCCAATTTTGTCATCTCTATACTGGTTACCTGTTCAATTCTGAGTTATTTATAAAATTCTGCTGTTTACCTATAAAGCCTTAAATGGGTTAGCCCCTATATACTTAACTGATCTTCTCTTACCCTAAAAACCAATGTGTGCCTTACGCTTTTAAAACTCTGGACTGCTGGTCGTACCCAGAATCCAAAAAGTCCACTAAAGAGATTTTTCGCACTTGGCTCTTAAATGCTGTTCGGGGCTCAGTCACTCTCTCCCAGTTCAAATCTAGTTTAAAGACACATCTCTTTAGCCAAGCATTCTCATAATGCATCTCATCATTTGTTTATCCATTTTACCACAAAAAGTTAATAAAATATTATGCTCATTATGTTATGAACAGCAGCTACGCTAATTTTTTTCTGTTCTGGATTTTTATCCCGAGGTAGCTATGGATGGATCCAACGATGACTACAGCGATAGCCTGGCCCACCCAAAAGCACTGGGAAAATGTGATGGATTTTACATAGACTATTTAATGCTCATCTGCTTGGTTGCCTGTTAAAACTTTTGTGCGAAAATGTTCCCTTCAGTTAGACTTTTCACATGAACATACATTTAGTCTTGTAACAGCAGCTTGCTGTTAGAGCTGTAATCAGTAACTTTTATGCCTACAATGCCATGTTTTGGAAACCTGTTTAAGTTTTCTATCATTAACATCAGGGCCCCGTCCTCATTGACACATCCCATATTTAACTTTCTCCGACATGTCACTAGAATCCAAATCCAGTGCTAATCCAGCTCTAACCCAAACAAATGTTTAATTTGAACCCTTTCTTTCTCTCTTTTAACTAATCGTAGTTACGGACTGCAGCTTTAGCATGCCAGAGGAGAACTGGCCCTCCCTGCTAAGCCTGGTTTCTCACGAGTGTTTTTTCTCCACTTATATATCACTGGAGTTTTGGTTCCTTGCCCCTGTCGCCCTGTTGGCTTGCTAACTGGGAGACTGCTGACATTAGCTAAGAACATTCGCTTTGTACATTGTGTTATTATCGTTTCATAATTTTAATTCTTTTTCTAATTTTCTTTTGTCATTTTCTTTCATTTCCAATTTCATTTTTCACTGTTAAATATCTTTTCAATATTTTTCATTTGTACGGCTGCCTTGTAACAGTGTGCCATTGTGAAAAGCGCTATAGAAATAAACTTGAACTTGATATATTCCTCTTAAAAACAAAAAGCTGTGGTGGAAAATATTAAGTATTGTAATACTGAGCATGTCTTTTTTTGAAATAGTTAATAACTTTTGGTTCATGTTGCAGCCATACATGATTTTTGCTTGCAAATAATAGCCAGAGGTATGTGATACAAGTGCTGCTGCAAACAATCTTAAGTCGTTTCACATTGCACTTGGCCTAAGTGCATCAACCAGGTCATAAGGAAGAGTTAGGTGCTGTTTGCTTCTGCCATGATGAACGCCTGCTGTGATGTTGGCGGGGTGATGATGCATATTAACTGCCCTAGAAACACTTCTGTCTGCTGCTTCTATGTGACTTCTACCATTTTGTGCCACTGTAGCTGAAATAGTACTTTGAATGTAAACTTACAACAACATAACACTGTGGACCAATAGGAAAATGGTATTGCTGTCAGAATAGTCCATGGTGATATGTCTAGCAGTGTTGAAGAGACACCTTACAACTTTTTAAACAAAGTTAAATTTTATTAAAGAGATATATTACACTGGTGTGGAAACCAGGTGGCTTGAGCAGAAATATCAAACATTGAGGCGATATTGTTTGAGAATTCCAGAGAGAAATAAGAACCTCCGCAGCAACATTAAATTAAGAATACAGTCATCCTGGGCACATACAGTGATTTCAGAAAAACACATCCAATTCCAGTTTTCCTTTAGCGTTTCAACTAAAATAGATTTTTCATGTAAAGCTATTAAATGAGAAAATAAGAACAAAATTAAAATAAAAATGTTTGCCCAGACATATTGTAAAGTATTAGGAATTGTTCCCCCATACATTTGCATTGTATCATCTATCTAACAAGTCAAAAGCATGACAAATATGTTTATGTCTACCAAATGGTCAGTTGACAAAATCGATTTGAATCACTGGTAGCATTCTACTAATTTATCTTAAAGCATTTATTTACACCTGTCGATGAACACAAAAAGCAAGTAAGTGCAGGCTGAGGTAATACACTGTTTTGAGCTGCGTTTCTCAAAATCATTGTTAGCCTAAGTTGATCATAGAGACCACTGGTGTCAATTGATGCTATGACATACTTACACTTACAATGCTTTTGAGAAACACAGGCGCTCTGAAACAGTGTTGTAAGAGGGAAGCTAAACACCATCAGTCTCTGAACCACGGGTCTCATGCCTGCTGTGAAGGGGAGGTTTTATGTATAAAACTCAGGTAAGAATGCCGACCATATCCTGGTGAATAAAATTTGAGATCAGCACTCTTATGTAGTTTAATACAGTGAACCTCAGATCCTGGGCCACTCATGCCTCAACGCCCACTAGCTCTGGAGGAAGGGGATTCTTGGGGTGCTTGCTCTCAAAATGTTGCTTGAAGGTTTTGGGATCTGGCATTTGCGACTGCAGAAAAATAAGAGATTTTAATGAGTGGTTTATTATGCCGCACATTATACCTCATGAAATCTGACTTTCAAAATGATAAAATATAATTTTTTCATTGTTTTGTGATCAGATTATTTAATAAGTCAGTATGAAATCAAAATGGACTTCATTTACATGTTCCAGTGTTCTACTCTGTATGTCATTCTAAACAAAGAAACATTTTTCTCTTCATAATCTTCTAATCAAAACCATAACAGAGACGCAGCTTGATGAGATGGTGAAATAGCGCTCATCATCCCCACTAATATAACCAGTATGTTTAATCACATGATTTTATTTCATTATAATTAATTAGCCACAAGTAACATGCTTAATGCAAAATTACTACAAGTACGTCACTTTATCGAATTAAGCTGCGGGGTAATGCAGCATAGTTTTACATGTTTAAAACAGTCAAAACATACTAAAAGTACATTTGAATGAACACACAGCATTTGCAAAAAGGCTGACTTACTATTTACGTATAGCAAAACACAAAATCCTCATTTAATTTCACCTTTGGGTCATTTAATTCACTCGTACATTTACATTTCAAGGTATCCACAGAACCTGCTTAAAACAAATAAATTTTGTCCACGTTGACTGTGTAAAACAATTGAGTGGCATGCTAGCTGCTACAATTACTACTACTGCATCCAAGTGGAAACCTGGAATAAGGACGATATTAAGTCACTGACACACTGTTTAAAATTGTGAATTTCTCTGATTTACAGGTACTTGGACACATTGGTGATAAAGTACACAGTTTAACAAAATATATAACACTGTGCAGGTGGTTTGTGAATACAAAAATCTGACATATTGTGCCTTCCAGTCCAAATGTAATTACATGTTCCACTTCTGAAACTGCTTTCCTTTTCTGATGATGTCACCTAAGCCACTCGACTATTGGATAATGTTAACCAATAGCTAAATAGATATTTAGGTAATTTAGGTAAAAATATTATTGTGATATGTAACACCCACTTTTAATAATCACACTTTTAATAACACCCACTTTTAATAATCACTACTATCAGGCCTAGTTTCAAAACACAAACAAGAAATATTTTGTTCTTTATAACAGGGCTTGTTTCATTCATAATTATTTGCATCATTGCATTTATCCCATTTGCTACTTTTTTGAGATGTACAAGACTTAGATATCAGATTGTGGGATTTCACATTTAGCAATTTTCTGCTTGATGGCTAAATGCTTATTTTTAGATTGCCCAGTGAATTTACTTTTACAAATGAAATTTACTTTGTTATTTGATTACTTTCATTTATGATTTAAACCTAAAAATGATTATTTAAAATAAATAAAAGGTAACACACGAGTGCAATGGTAAATTTACAAAAGTAAATTGTTTTGTGCATGTTTGACGCTGAATCTTTTGATTTCTATAATTTGTCTGGAGAGTGATTTTCAATCTTAATTGGCAGAAGATGTATCAACAAGCCTTTGTTATCACAGTAAAATAACTTGCACTGTCAAAAACAAGTTCCAACTTAACAAATGAAGTTTTCTACACATTCATTCACTACACACACTCATTAAGTAAATTGCCATGCGTGGCAAAAATGATGGGTTCTTCTCTCACACTGTGTTCAGTAAAGCATAAAAATTTTTGGGATCTGTTAATAAGTCACCATGAGCTGAGGTAAAAATAAACTGCTATAACTGCCACTGACCCTGCAGACGCCACATGTGAACACCAGCGCTGCTTTTGCTGCCGTCTTCTGATCGTGGCCTTTGGATTTCTTGATCTCTGCTTGCTTCTTGGCATTTTTCTGCTGAGACTGGAGTTTCTGATGTCCACGAGCCATGCTGTTGGATTAAAAACAAACTGATGTTAATAACACACACAGACTGAAAGTGTATAACTCACATATACAAAATGAATAGATTTGCATATCTGTCTTGCATATCTGAACAAACACGAATCAGAAACGGTGGCAAACACCAGCTCTCTGATTGTTTACCTACCAGAAATAACTAATAAACCAAATTTCACAGCTTTGATTGTTCTAATGAAACCTCTGTTTGATAAAACCCAGTAGTTTGGCACTCTTGGAAAACATGCGAGACTTTATTAGTGTTCAGTGTGTACCATGTTCTGTCTTTGATTCAGTATAAGCAAGCAGGCAGATGTTTTTGCTTGATACAAAACAAAAGAATTGCAAAGTAAACACGCTTAACAGCAAACTGACTTGGTTGAGTTTTGGCTGTGACTTGGCCAACATACCACATGGAATTAAGGCCCAAGATTGAGCCAACAGTTGCTTGCCGAAAGTAAACCAGACCCCTAAGTACTTATCGGAAAACAAGACACTTTCAGGTTATCGTATATGCCAATGTATTTCAACCGTTCTCAGGTGGCCCTTGCCCAGTTCAAAACCTACCTAACATCCTGAATTTGAAACAGAAGAAAAATGTCAATAGTGTACAGCAATATACAGAGTTTTAGCCTGTGCTAGTTGTTTACCAGCTAGCTGTCAAAGCATATTAAGATTCACTGTCTAATGCTCCAATACCGATTATGTTGGCATTTAAAGGTCAGTTCAGACCTTAAAATATTATATATTTAATGTAAACCTCGCCTGGCGTGTCTAATAGGTTAGCAAAGATGATGGGCTTGGTTAACAAAACCATATGGTTAGCCAGTTAGCATGCTAACACAGCCCACCAAGAGTAGATCTTCAGACAGAGCAACACGCACATATAAGAAATTAAATCTGCATCCAACATAACCTTCTCGATCTTCAGTAGTATAAGATTACCTGGCGAACAGACGATATCTGTAGGCAACTATGAGCTTGTTAAGCGTTTTCCCGCACGCTTCTGACAGCTGTACAGTTCCCACACGCACTGACCACAAGCATCACAGAGCGCTAGAGAGCGACGTGCGCCCATGACGTCAATTTGTAGGCACGAAAAACTTTAAAACCTCATAAAGGTTTTCAAAATAGCGGTTTCCGATGTACGAGTAAAATAAGGACTGTAGTCAACATTACGTTCACGTCTTGTTTGACATTAATTAAATACAGTCGAAACTTAAATTAGACGGTTAAAGCAAATAGGTTTAAATAAACATTAGTTGCTCATATCCTTGTAGTCCTTGTCTATCAGTTTTTTTTAACTTAAGATCATTTTTAGCCTTTGGGTTTTAGAATGTGTCTGTTACAATGAACTGTAACATACAGTGCAGGTGTACTTATGTGTTTTTGTTGTCTAAAACGTAATATTATTGAAATTGTTTGTCGTTAGTAAATACCATAGCAGTTATTGGAAACCTATGCAGAATTATTACCATCGAATTCCACTCTTCATCATTTGGCAGCATATGTTACAACCATGCACACAAGTCATTGTGACAAACATTAAGCTGCTTTGGTGTACAGCAATTTTCAAGATTTTTAGTGGGTTGAGGTCTGGGTTTGTGGGAATGCCTGCTTTTTCAGCGTTGTGTTGTCTTTGAATTTCTGGTTAATGCCCTCCTTGCCTAGTCTGTGAGTTTTGGTGGCTGGTCTTCATTTGGCAGTTTTTGAGGGATTTCATATTCTTTCTGTTTTATTGTAATTGATTTAATAGTCTTCTTTGTCACAACTTGGAATTGGAATTGGACTTGGAATAGTTTGAAACGTTTATTTGGTGTTGTTGTAGATTCTGAGGCCTTTCAGTTTTTTATACTATTTTTCAGTACTGTACTGTTAGTACTGTTTGTACTATTTTGTAAGATGCATTACATAAAATAATTTTTTATTTACATTCCAGGTTTAATTTCAACAAAACAGGACAAACACCACGAGAGTGAATATTGGTACTGTCGTTGGTTTTGTTAATTTATAGTCTATACTGCCACCCTTTGGAACCAGTAATTCTTGCACATACTCTGTCCAAATAAGTAAGTTTGTGTCTGTGTCTGTTAAGTAGTCCTAATAATGTTTAATCCTTGCACACAGCTGCCCGAAAACAATACATGGCCTTGGCTTGGAATTTGTATCTACGAAATCCATATATAACATGCCTAACTGAACATCAAACATCTTACATGTACAGCATAGAACTAACGAATGAATATTGCCTAAAACATTGTGGATTACATCTGGACAAATGACCACTTATTATGTGTGCTTGTTGTAAATTGTTTAAATATTTGTGAGGAGAGAAGGGCGGGCAGTCCTGTTAAATCTTCTTGAGTGGGATCCTCCCAAAGTTTCTTCACCACTTTAATCCAAAGGACAGCAATACTGGGAATCATGGGAATAACAAATCTTTAAAGATCAGTAAATAGGACAACATTTGAGGGGGAGAATAGTAAGGAGTAAAACCCCATGAAACAACAAAACATGCTATGGAAAATATGTACTAGTGAAAGTGGGAGTGTGACCACAATGAGGCTTCAGATAACACACAAGTGAGATGCTAGACTTTTGAAGTCTCCTCAGATATTCCTTCTTATTAAGAAAGTCACGTACTGTTACAAGTGTGTTACAATAGCAAGCATGTTATAATTCAGCTGGTGACGTTCTGTATCCTTAATGCAGAGAGCTAGACAGAACTGCAAGTCATCATCATTGACATCATCAACACGGAAGTGGCACTGTAGAAATTGACCACAATCCCATTATAAACCCACGAGCTCTAATAACAGTGTCAGAGACACGGCCAATTCCCACACAAAGAACTCTGTCACAATTCTGCTTAGCTGCAGGATAAATAAATGAATTGAGACTCTATCTTGGATTTACATAGTTCAGTGAACTTTTATTTTGTCTTTTCTTTCTTTGTATTTTTATTTTATCTTTTCTTTGTGAGAAATTGTAAGAGTTTACAGTATTTTGCACTATATGCTAAAATTATGGTAAAGTATGTTTGTTTAAACCTGTTCATATTTGTCAGATTTAAGAAAGTATGTCAGTGTTGACACAAAGTATTATAGGTTGACACAAGAAATATATTTTTAATTACACTGCTTATTTTATATGTGACTGTTTACTACAGCTCTCGCTCCTGTGTGAATATTTTCACTGTTTGTTTATTCTCATGTGCTGATAGGTGGCAGTATTGCTCTTTTTCAGATAACAATCTGGTTGTTCCCTCTTCTGTAATCAATTAAACGGCACGCTGACAGTAATAAAATGCACAACGTAAATTATGATAAAACTACCTTTTAGTTTAAATTAGCTTATTACCTTTTTAGCTTACAGTTAAATATGTGCATTTAAATCTTTCTGTAGTCTCCCCACATAGGAGCCTACTTAACCTTATAATACCTACTGTGTGTTTATCTCATGACCAAATGTACAGTTTAGCATGGATAAATGTGAACTTTTCCAGATGTAATCCTACACTTAAGAATCATATAGACAAGAAGTTTGTTCGTTGTCTGTTTTAACAACAGGTCTGGACATGCAAAGCACCCTCACTTCACTAGCTAAAGGCTACTGCTGTATAATGTTAATACACATATGTATATGTAATGTGTGTGTGTTTCAAGGGGGAAACTGTATCATTGTGAGAAAAGCTTCCTGTTAATGGTGTTCTGTTTCATTGTATTCACACCAAGAAAGAATACTGATTCTGACCAATAACGTTTTCTCTAGGGTAATTAAAGGAAATTGTCTGATATAAGACAATCATTTGTCTTAATAAGCTGAATGATAAATGTTTTAATGCATATATTTATATTTTGTATAGGTATACACTTTTTTGTAAGTCTAGGATGAAGTTTTAATCATGCTCGGGTGGAGATGTCCGGCCTCAGGCTTGGGAATCTCCCAGGTGTCAGACCTCAAAAGCTACACCAGAATTTTGAGTTCTGGTGAGTTTGAATTCTTTGAGTTTGAAGTTTTGTTTTCAGTACATTGTTTTGTGGTTGCTTGGGTGTTCTATTGCTATGTGGTTGTTTACAAATGCAAATCACACATCCAAGTCTTTATTAAATTCTGTCTGTAGATATAGCTTAAGTCTTGCCTATAAGATTTTTCAAATGTTTTAAAAACCTGTTGAAAAACCTGTTGTAAATCATATAAAAGTATTAACAATCCTTTAAAAATCCATTCAAAGTTACAAGGTACAAATTGAATGTGAATGTTAATGAGCAGCCTGGCTCAAAGAAACTGTAGTGAAACTCCTGCATGTTCATTATAGTAATAATTATAGTAAATAATTGTAATAATCTTTCAAGACAAAAGTAATTCAGCTGTGTGGAGGAGGAACCCAAGCTGGCCAAAAATGCAGACACGAGGAAGTTATTCTAATCTATCCCATCAGTCACTTCCTCTGACATTCGACTGTATTTAAAAACAATACTCAACAGACAGGTTCCATGTTTACCGCAATGGCGGAAGTCAGCAACAAATGTACTAGTGTCAAACCTATTTACTTACCAACCTATTACTTACAACCTAGTACTTTTATTTGAAAAAGAACCAGAAAAAATGATCGTTATCAACACATTCATTCCAAGAGTTTGCTATAAAATACAGTTGGAGTGTGTCATGGTGCTGCCATGCAAATATACAGCAGCTACACTGTGACAGAGATACACAGTTATTAGTGCTGATTGCAACAGAGACAGTTTGATGGTGCTGATGCAAAAAGAATCATTCTCTCAACCTAACCTGTTCAACAGCTTCCCCAGCTTCTCACAGGACTGGTTTGTTAGTGAGGATATTCTGGCATGTGTCGTAAAATGGCTCTGTCCCTTTAAGGGACACTGGAATGTGTGTGACCCCTCCACCACCCCCTAAAAGCAGTCTGAGCCCTGACTACACACCTGTGCATTTGCTGGAGTTGTGATTGCTGTCTTGGGCCTCCGCCTACCGCATTCCAACTCCTACCCCACACTGCTGTTGCATGCTGGGGCTTACCTGCGAAACAGGTACACTGCAACAGTTAGGCAGGTCTTAACAAGCATCCTATTCCCATCTCAAAAATCCCTGGCATGCAGCATACCTCTCACTCTTTCCCAGAGCCGGCCCTTCATGCATTTATGTAAGAATGCGATGGACAGCAGAGAAAGAGTGACACCCTGCACACTCCTTGTCCATACTTGCCTTCTTCTTGTCAGGTTACTTTAGATGTCAAAGTAGAAATGTATCTCAAAACAATGGCTCAAAATAGGGGAATTTCGGTTTTTAAAAAAAATATTTTAGTAACTTTTTCAATCACTCATTCGTACGATCTGAGATTTGAACAAACACATTTAAGAATTAAACTTCAGTATGCAATTGGTCCCACACCATTTATGCTACACACACACATATACAGTGCTGCTTGAAAGTTTGTGAACCCTTCAGACATGATCAGGTTTTGTGTAAAAAAAAAAAGAATAACCTAATCAAATGTACATCCAAAACCCAATTTGTGAAGCAGACTTCCAAATAATGGACACAAAAAAAAAGATATTTTGTCATTATTTAACAAAAGGGGAAATTTGACTTGTGCAGAAGTATGTAAAGCCTTTTATTTAGTAGCTTGTGGCACCTCCTTTCGCAGCCATTACTTCAACCAAACATCTTCTGTAGCCACTG
>JAZGTJ010008395.1:0-19470 GCA_036877575.1 Botia almorhae
GGCTCTGATGTTTGCCTTCAAGACAACTACTGGATCTGCACCACCCTACCTACTTTCACTCCTTCGCAATTATGTGCCCACCAGGAATTTGCGTTCTGCTAATAAACGTCGCCTGGTGGTTCCATCCCAACGTGGGAGGAAATCTCTTTCCCGGACCCTCTCTTTCAACCTGCCCGGTTGATGGAATGAACTCCATATCTCCATCAGAATGGCTGAGTCATTAGCCATTTTTAAGAAACAACTAAAAACTCATCTTTTTCGTCTTTTCTTCCGCAACTAATTTACTAACACACCCCACTTCTACTTGGGGACAAAAAAAAACCTTTCTTATACTGTGTTGAAAAAACCTGAGACCTGTCTATAGCACTTATTCACTGTTGTTGCTTATTGTAATCGAAGTTGCTTCCTGTCCTCATTTGTAAGTCGCTTTGGATAGAAGCGTCAGCTAAATGACTAAATGTAAATGTAAAGTACTATGAACTCATATTTTTATTATTCATATTTGCACAATCTGTACACTACCACCCATTTTTTGGCAAATTCTGTACATTGTTTAACAGTCATATACTCATCAAAATGTTCACATTTTGCACATGGTGTGCTAGCCATTGTGCGGGGTGTGGGGGCTGTTGCAGTTTCTTTTTGTCTGCTCTCTCCACGTCAGTCTCTTGACCAATTTTCTGCCTCAGAGCGGTGGGAAAGTCTGGGCCGCGATCAAGCTGGCCTGTACCAAATACCTGTAAGTATTAAGGGGGGTACCCATTGGGCATTGGTGATGTAACCAGACCTCGATCCATCAAAGCCTGATTCACTTTGAGGCTTTGGATAAAAGCCACATGGTTCTAGTACGTGTGTGCATAGGAATGTGGTGAAAAACCCTCTAATCTCCGCTATTATTCATTTACATTTATGCATTTTGGTAGACGCTTTTATCCAAAGCAACTTACATTGCATTATACTATACATTGTTTCTGAGTATTTTGCAATCCCTGGAATTGAACCCATGACCTTGGCGTTGTTAATGCCATGCTCTTACCACTGAGCTACAGGAAAGCCAATTCAAGGGGCAAAAGCATAGAGGTTGCAGTTAAACTGCACCTCCGACATCCACTGATTTTGGGAACGAATTGGCTGGCATTTAGTCAATTACTGGAGTATTTATATGTGGATGTCTCTTGCGGAGAGAGAAAGCTGGAGAACGAAGTGGATGCGCAGGTGGGAATTGGTGAAGGGCATACTGTTTCGGCTAATCTCCCGAGTGGGAATCCCTAAAGTGATTCTCACTGACCAAGGTGTTCATGTCATGTACGTGAACCATACAAATTATTGGACATTAAATCAATTCAGACCAGCGTCTACCATCCACAAACAGAGAGGCTGGTAAATGATTTAATCACACATTAAAAACCATGATTCAAAAGTTTGTCCACGAGGATGCCAAAAATTGGGATAGGTGGCTGGAACTCCACAGCCTCCACAGGGTTTTCCCCCTTCAAGCTTCTTTATGGGCGGCAGCCCCATGGGGTGCTGGACGTCCTGAGAAAAACCTGGGAGGATGGAGCTTCTGATAGCCAAAATAAAATTCAATATGTGCTGGACCTGAGAACAACTCCACGCTTTGTGGCGGCTGTCAATAAAGAATTTGTTACAGGCCCAGGACAGGCAGAGCCTGCTATACAGCATGGGTACCAAGTTACGTAAATTTGCTCTGGGAAAAAAAGTTAATGTATTGCTCCCTACGGTTAGCTCTAAATTACTTGCCAAATGGCAAGGACCCTTTGTGGTCACATGGTGAATTGGAGATCTCAATTGTGAGATTATTCGGTCAGACAGGAGTGGGGTGCAGCAAATTTATCACCTCAACCTCCTTAAAAAATGGAGGGAGGAGGAGACAGCGGTGAGTGGGGAGGATTCCCACTCAATCTCTGGCTCTGGCCCCTGGAGGAAATCACCTCTCGCCCTCCCAGCTCACTGACATAGCTAGATTACAAAACACATTTGCGGATGTGTTCTCACCCCTGCCTGGTCGAACTGACCTCATACAGCACGATATTGAGACTAAGACCGGAGTGGTTGTTCACTCCCGACAACATCACTTACCTGAACACAAAAAAAGTAGTTCAAACAAAACTAGAGGCAATGCTAGAGATGGGGGTAATAGAGGAATCCCACAACGACTGGGTGAGCCTGATTGTTTTAGTTCTTAAAACGGACAGCTCTGTACTGTTCTATGTGAATTATTGTAAGGTGAATGCTGTGAACGCTTTATTCGACTAACGTATGCCTTTGGCTTGTTCGGGGCCCAAGCCACATTTCAGCACCTCATCGGGACTGTGCAAGCAGGCTTTCACCCAAGTAAAGGCTGCTCTTTGTGGCGGGCCACTATTACACCGATTGATTTTTCTCTCCACTTCTTGCTGCAGACTGACGCATCGGACAGGGGGCTTAAAGAGCACCTGGGAAGAGCACTATTGAAAAGGAATGCCTAGCGATCCAGTGGGCCTTTCTCACCCTCCATTATTATCTCCTGGGACGGGAATTCACTCTCTGTTCACAGGGAGGGGGCACAGATGGCTGTGGCTGACTTCCTCTCCAGAAATTGGGGGGGCTGCAGGCCGGAACCCTGAGTCAGACGGTGGGGATATGTGGCAAGGGGGGCGTGGTTTAGCGGACACTGCAGTGGGAGAGAGCGGTCAGAGACGAGCGGTGAGTTAAGTAGGTCAAGTGCGAACCGACATTCACCTGTTGCTCGTTACAGTACTAGGCAATGCTGAATAAAATACTCTGAGCCTCAGCATCACCGACCTCTTCCTTCTCTCACACGAACCGTACCACACATATTTTGCACATACTGTACATTGTTTAGCAATGCTTCTGTACATATAACCATCATCATCTGTATTTGTATTGCTGCTGTTTCTCCCGCTGTTCATATTACGTACATTCCTGTAAAAAATTTATATTTTTAACTCCCTGCCCTTATCTGTGTATATACATAAATAAAAGAGTTGTGCCCTCAATATAACAGAAAACATAATTTACTTTTATGTTCTTTAAATACTTGAAGCATCAACAGAACCAGCAGAGGACAAGAAGATTGCAATTTCAGGACAGCTGCAGTTTTACTAAGGAAATGACTAAGTGTCCTAAATTAGAGCAATGCTTTCATGTCTGGGTCCACTTAGCTAGTTCATTTAATCTCTTTACTTTCCTTGTTTTCAGAGAAGTGTGTAGTGTATATATCTTGTACTTTGTATGTACTTGGCCATATATAGTCTATCACTATCCAAGATTACATGTAACAGTTGTAATTGTGTTTTGAAAAACAGCAAATAAACATTTACACGTTCTTTGACTCGCAAGTGTTTCTGTCTGACCATATGCATACTTGTACTTAACTGCATTACTCTGCAATTCTGCCCCTTTTAAGTGCTTTCGTGTTTCAGGAAGTGGGCGTCAGGAGTGACTCAACCAATTTTTAACCACCCAACAGTGTCTTTGAAGAGCCATGTTTGTTTTTCTACATAACAGTTCTGCACTTATATCTCTCTGACACACTCGCCTCTCCAATGACTCACAATTTTCTCCTCCACCCATACAAACCTCCCACACCAATACCGTCTCTCTCTCCGACCTGTAGGTCTTTTTTCTTGGAGTTCACTCTTATTAGTTTATAAGGATGAGTCTTATACACACTGATTATTTCACCCTAAAATCAATAGAAAAATGTGAGTATTTTATTTTATTTTATTTTATTTAAATAGTCAAGTAAAGTAAGAGTTATGCCATTTTTCACAAAGTCAATTAAAAATAAAAAAGCTTTGCAACACTAATAAGAGAAGTCCCATTCTCATTTTATCATGTAAAAAGATGCTATGATATTAAAATAAGCAATACATTTCATTTTTAGTATTTTTAGTAACTTAAATTAAACATACATAATAATATCATAGTATTACAGTAATAATGTCATTCTTTCATAATACAGTGAATATGGTTTTGCATTACAGTCATCACAGTTAATGATGTTTTAAATTACAGTATGTCATCATTTACTTATGACAGATTATTTACATATGCAATTACGTGTTTCATATTTCTTGTTGGTGTGGGAAAAGTGTCACTGTGGCACTGATAAACTGTTCTATCTCTCTCACCCTTGATTTTCCTGTTACATTCCAGATTGTACACGAACACAAACACATATCTACTTGCACATTTATACACACACACACACTAATTGTGTGGATGCTTAAAAATACATGTCATTAATAAGCTTTGAATAGGAAGGAATACATCATCCAATATGGATTTTGAGTTTGATGAAACTGGAAGAAAAAGTTACAAAGTGACGTTTAGATGGAAAAAGAGTAAGTGGTGAAGTCAAACCACAAAGCTGTCACTGCAGCAAAGATGTATGCAAATGTATCAGTGTCTTAGGACTCAGAGCTTGGGGTGCAGAGAAGGTAATAGAAACCAGAAGACAAATCCTGTCCCCTCCCATTGGGGTGTAGTTTATGCCCAGACATATATTCAGACATTAGTTTAAAATAGTATGAAAAGAAAAATAGCTGGTGTTTATGTTTATGTTATTACTAAAGTAATCACTAATGGGTATGCCACGCTTGGAGACTGAATTACTTAGCTCTTTAAAATCCACTACTGAGGTGAATCAACAAGGTTACTATAACGACCACAACCACACGAAGAAGCCATAAGGAGGCCTTGTACAGCTACTGTGGACTCACATTCTATATGAGTCATGCAGGGATCTCATAAAACACAGATTAGTAAGTGCTGGTTTGTATGTCTGGTTTACTGCATGTGCTGTTTTGTTGTTAGTTGGAGAGAGTGTATGTGTGTTGGGGGGTGTTGCAGGGGGAGCCCAGGGTTGATACTTGCAAAAGGGCCAGAATAATGCAATTAAACTCTGTGGTGAAATTATACTCAACAGTTTTGGGAATTTCCTGACCCGTCATCACACTTCCCAAGCCCCCTGCTCAGAATTGGCTCGTGTAGTTCTGGAAATGGATTTATGAGTCTGATACTTTCTTTAATTTGTATTCTCAGAACATTAGAAACTTCTACTCTGTAAAATAATAATAAAAAATAATAACAAAAACAACAGAGTTTGGTTTGTAGCACTTTTTACAATACATATAGTTTCAAAGTACAAAAAAAGGAAGAAGTACAAAGAAGTACAGAAAAGAATGCCTTAATCCACCCAGTGAGTAATTTAAATGCAATGATGCACTCTATTCGATTTTTAGGTGAAGAGCGAGAAAAACATAAAGAAGGAACAAGGTTTACCAGGGGAACCAGAACAGTGTTTAACTATAAATAAAATGGCTATGGCTACTATGTTAACATTTTATATATCAAGATATTATGTTTCTTTTTGTCATAATTTTTCCAATTGAATAACGTATGCAAATTTAAATACATAACACTCAGAGTAAATACATAAGTATTACATATTTACGTACTTTAAGAAACAAGTTGGATAAATAAGCAATACCAATGAAAACCAGCACAGTGCAGTCGTATGCCTTCCTGAACAAAAGTAACGCTAGCTCCATGAAAGAGAGAACACCAGGATGTAGAGGTGTACCATGACAAAAAGTTTATTCAAAAAACTGCTAGAATAAACTCTAATGCCCTGAAAGATAAGTAAGAACAAGAGACAGAGGGAGTGACAAGCAGGAAGGAAGGGTTGCATAGAAAGGAGAGTGCTTTTTACAGATCTAATTGGTCTTTTTCTTTTTTTAGAAAATCCCTCATTGAATTCTGGTGGATGAGTCAGCCTTGACCGTGCCTCCCAAACACAAGCCAGACACACACACTGACTCATAGAACAGACAGCAGCTTAAATACTCTCATACACACAGACTAAGCCATTGTCAAAATACACATTGACACAATATACTAAAATTAGACAAACATTCATGTCTGACTGAGAAAGGATTTCACTCTGTCATTGAGCCATCCCTGCTGTTCATGATTATTCCCAGTGTTAACACATAACATAAAGTCCAAAGGCCTATAACCAATACAATCACATTTGTCTTTATGTATCACAAACATTTTAGCTGCTCCAAAATTTAGTGAGTTGCCTTGCTGTCTAGTACTGTCTACTACTACTACTTGTAGTACTACTACTAGTACTTGTTGTCTACTGTAGCTACGCAGGTCACTTGCTTTAAAGGTATCACTTATATACACTTTACATAGGCAGTAACTGTTCCTCTTAACTGCTTACCAGAGATTTTATCCCAATGGTTAGAGTTGGATGTTATCAGACAACTTCAAGAAGTTACTATTCGAAAGCAAAAAAAATTAATAGCTTAATAGATAACTACTGGGTAACATTCTTAATTAGATTAAATAACAGTTTTTATTCTTTATATTTTAAACTTTTTAGTAGTACGTACATTTTTGTAATACTGTCTACCTTTTTGGATAGTATTGTTCACTGAGCTTCTCACAATGTATATGGGATTTTATTGTCTTATCTATTAAGGATTCATACACTGTCTTTTGTGGCCAAAAAACGAATCTTAAAATAATCATGCTGTCTTATACCGGTGAAATTGTTTAGGAAATTTACAAATAGTAAACCGTGGGTTACAAAATCACTCAAGATTCTTCTGTCAAAAAGACACAGGGCATTTAAATAGGAAAATACAGCTGAGTACCATAGGTTTAAAAGAGAAATTGTCTAAAATCAGGAGGGCTAAAGGCGCCTATAAGAAGCTTGAGTCAAAATTGATAACGGGAAACTTGATGGGATGGGATGCATTTAATAACAGGTCAGAATAGTAGGAAAAGGAATAATAGAATTAAGTTGGATGGATTCAGTTCAGACACAGTTTTGTCACATGATTTCAATCATTTTTACTTAAGATTTGATACAAATAATTTTAACCAGGAAATTGAGGGGTTAAAAAATGTATGTAAAAGAAATGGGGAACATGAATGTGTCTTTTTTGATGTGAGAGAACAGTAACAGTTTTTAAAATGTGAAAAAGTAGGAAGGCACCTGGATCTGATAATATAGGGGGGAGATTACTCAAAGAATGTGCAGAGCAGTTAGGTCCAATATTTTATGAAATTTTTACTTTGTCCCTTCATCAGTAAAAAGTACCTGTTTTGTGGAAGCAGTCTGCTGTGATTCCAGTGCCGAAAAAGCATAATGCACAGATATTGGATGATTTAAGTAGTATTTTAGTTATGAAATGTTTTGGAAAGTTAATAAGGTAATTGTGCAAAAGACAGAGAGTTCTCTGGACCTCCATCAATTTGCATATAGGTCTAAGCAGGGGGGTAGAGGTTGCAGTAGCGATTCTCTTACACTTAGTATTGTAGCATCTGGATAAGCCGAAAACATTTGTTAAACTCCTTTTTTTATTTTTCATCCACTTTCAACACCATTCAGCCACATATTTTAGTTGAGAAACTTATTTATGAATTTGGTTTGGATTTTGGTCTTGTAGGATGGATTTTAAAATGAAATGTTTCTAAAACTAAGGAGATGACTATGGATTTTAACTCTAAGAGGAAATCTATTCAGTATAAGCAAACATGTATAAATGGAGTGGGTATTGAGAGTGTTGAACAGTACAAGTATTTGGGTACTGTCTTGGATAACAAATTGTCCTTCTCTACAAATACTAAGGTTTTGTGTAAGAGGGGTCAGCAAAGATTGTATTGCTTGCGAAAACTAAGGTCATTTAATGTGGACAAAACATTGTTGTGCATGTTTTACAGATCCTATATTGAGTATCTGTTATCTTTTTCTCTATTGTGCTGGTTTAATTCTCTAAATGTGAAAAACAAGAATTGTCTTGAAAAGATTGTAAACCAGGGAAGTAAAATTACAGGGAGGAAGCAGTTGTCTTTGGCCCACTTATATCTTAGACAGGTTTTGAGTATTTTGTTAGATGATTTACTCCCTATGTATCACGAGTTTCATCTTCTCCCTTAAGGCATTTGGGATAGTACCCCTTTTAGTTAAACAAATGTTACAGTGGAGGTCGCCGCTCCACCTCCTGCTGGTCATCAACGGGAGCCCTCGCCAGAATATTAATGCCTTCCCGAACTACATTTTCCATGACCCTGTACCTGGTCCTGATTACTTCCTGTTTGTCACCTGAACTCAATTATGTGGACTATAAAGCCTAGAGATGCACATTACTTTATGCGATATCTTGTTTTGCCATGTGCAGCACTTCAGAGCGTTTTCACGTATCGCCTTATCATTACCGACTGGATAGAATATCGTTTTTGACTTTTTGCTGCCTGCCGTTTGACTCTGCTTTGGACTGTGCTTTTGAATGTTTGCTGCCTGCCTTGACCCTTGCCTGTTTCATCGTTTTGTTTGTCTCGCCCTTATTGCTCTGATCGCCCCTGTTTGACCCACGTCTGTTTACTGTTTACTCTTTACTCTTCTAAATAAAACACTGCAAATGGATCCCTCTGCCTCCGCTTCTCCGTTACAACAAATAGGTTTATACACTCTTTTATCCCTACAGCTGTAAAGTTTTTAAATTTGAGATAAAAAGACTCTTTGGGAACGAAACTGAGTTTTATTTCTGTTTTGTGTTTCTTGTTGTTTTATGTGAAATGCTTGTGCTCCAAACAAATTGCCTTTGGGAAATAAATAAAGATGAACTGAACTGCCTACCTTTTGGAACAACCCTCATTTTGGGAGTGCACCTATAGGCAGATCACTAGGTTTTGAAACAGGGCTATTACATTCAAAACATTCCTCTCTCTGATTCGCTCCTTTGATGTAAAAACTGTGGTTTCCTCCCTCAGAGATCAAAAGATACTTTGAACCCTTACATCTGAATCCATGAGATTTGTTATGATCAGCACAGTCAAGTTCTGTGAGCAGGACATGAACTAATGCCTTAAATCGTAAAGCCATACAGTTTTTGTTTTTAAACTGGTCATCCAGTGAAGGTGTGTGTGGTCTTGTTTTTCTCCCTTTCCTTTTAAATTTCTTTTTCTCTGCCAATCTTCATTGTTCTTCCCCTACCATATGTAGAGCGTGAGTTGAAAAAAGAAAACAGGCATATAGAATGATAAGGGTGAAAGAAAAGACATGCTTTGCTCAGCTGAGTAAGTGTATGATAGTTATTTCAACAGGTGTAGAAGAAAAGAGAAGAAAGGAGTAAGGGAGAAAAGGCTAAGTTCCATGTTTACAAAAGGTAAAAATTGTTAAATATTTAAATGTTAAAATACTAATCCTATTTTTAGAAGATTTTGAGAGAGGGGTCAAATATAGACCTTACTGTGCAAGCCACTTAACAATGAGACATAATGCCATAGAGAAAGACTACTTTAACATTTTCAATCATCCATAGTTAAAGGGGTCAATGACCCAAAACTGAGAATTAAAAAAGTCTTTGTGGATTTTTAATGAGGGACAAACCATAAACCGATGACAACCATTTTTTTACATTATGTGGACGGCCCTGTATGTGTGCGCCATTTACCTGAGGAAGAGGTGGCACCAGGATGCACTGTAGGACAATGAAAAGCCAGTGAAGGGTGTGTGATGCTCTGAGCAATGTTCTTGTGGGAAACCCTGGGTCTGGCCATTCACGTGTACATAAATTTGACACACCTACCTTAACAAAGTTTTATAGTACAATTAACCTGCAATCAATTTTTTTTAAATAACTCATGTCCTGACCCCTTTAAATCAGCTTATCTTAGTGACAAAGTAGCAATGTGTACATACTATGCAAGAAAATCAAAGCTTAAATGAAAGGTGTTTCTGCATGGGATGTCACAGCATTGTTGCAGTACATAAGCCATGGTGGAAATTTGAAACAAGGATATAATCATATGTCACCCCTAATGAAGTGTCCTCACTACTCTGTTGTATTAGTAATATATAGTATCTGAGTTTTATGGCTAAAAAAAGAAAGTGGCTTATTTTATGCTAGCCTGACAAAATGTTCACTTTTAAGATTTCTTGTAAAACAAAAGAGTGCAAATGTATTTAGCAGTAAAACACGAAGTTATCTTTTAGGTTAGCATTTATAGACTCATGATTATTTAAACAGAGAGGAGGATTTGAGGACACATACAAATTCAGGAGGTTTTGATGTTAACAGTTAAAGCTAATAACTGCAGGGTGTTCCTGTGCAGTATTTACAAGTACAGAAAAGCTTTAAGTGTAGCCGTGTTTGAAGTGTCTTAATAAGAACAAAACAACGACTTCACATTTGAGAGATGAAGCATTAGAGGTTAGTTGGGTTAACAGAAACAATGTTCTTGTGTATGGACAAACGAGATTAAATAAATCCAATAATTTCACCTGGTATGTGAAAAGGTATTAAATAAAAAAAACAAAGAAAACTGTATACTCGTCTCTGGGTCTATACAAATACTTCATGGCTTAATTTCACCTGTGCCCCTTTTTTTACCAACCAATAAAACAATGGTAGTGGCCCTCTGAAAATAAGAGAAAACAAAGAAATTCACAACATGGGCCAATGGCAGGTCACTTACAACACAGAATTAACAATAACTAATAACTAATTAATTAATATTCATATTAACACATTTATAGCACTTTATGCCATACTTTTGCAGTTTAACATGCATATCTAGTCAACAGTAATTATTAACTTACAATACTCAATGAAAGTTATATTCAATGAAACAATAACAGATAATAAAAGGAAGAGCAAATAATCAAAACTCACTTTACTGCAGTATACCAGAACCAAATGCCCACATGACCCGCAGCTCACATGTGAGTTCACGTGCTTCACGTCTCCCCTCTATTACAACATAGATTATATACTATATATCATAAAGTGTATATTACGTCTCTCCTTGCAAAATTACATTCACACAGATTGCATATTGGTTACATTTTAGTATGTGTTACTGCATTAAACTAGAAATGAACACGCGCTCAAATTCACACTTGACTGAAGAGCACACACAGAGACACCTCCCTCGAGCGGATTACAAACTGCACAGGTATGCAAGATATGCAACCATCCATCAACTAAACCCTTAAGGATGCAATAAATACATATATGTTGATATGTATTACTATTTTAGTGTTTTATAAACTTTTAGTCTCAAAGCTCAACATATTTTCTCACCAAATCGAGGACCATGCCTTGCCCGGAGTCACACACACAGCATCGGCACTCCCTACCTCCGCGCACATGCTCAAACCCGTAATCTCTTAAAGGGGCCGCAACATTACTATAGTGCATGTTACTGATCGCTTTTTTCTCTCTAAGCAAATGTATAGGGCTCACATAGTACATAAATATACACAGGGGTTGCATAGTTTCTTTGGTTGTTTTGATTTGACCCGGTTACACTCTCCCCTGCCTATAGTCATCGTCCCTGGTGACTGCAACCACTCTTCAGTTATCCACCACTCCTTGCAGTTTTCCAGATGTGTACAAAACTATATTGGCCAATACCTGCGAGAGAACATTTGGACTGAGGGACACAGCATTACAAGCAGACTTTGGCAGCCGATCTGGATTATTATGAACACCAGCCGTAGACCGCTGGGACCTCCGTGGCATAGGGCGGGGTGTATCTACAGGAACACATTCTACATGGGGCTTTCGTGGAACCGGAACTGGCCCCGTCATCACCTCATCCACAGGAACTCCAGGCTGAGGGAACTCTTTAACCCCAACCACCTCCTCATCTCTTTGCACCCCATCAGAATTCACCCAGGTTTCCTCCACCACAGTTCCAGCATGATTGTCTGATTTTAGATTTGACTGCTAGAGCTCCTCCAGTGCTTAATCCATCAAATTGTTCTCAGACCAACTGGTCCTTTCTACAAGCACACCCTCTGCATCCAATGACGGCATCTCCATCATCAACTCAGGGGTAGATACTCCCACAGGACTCACTCTGCTCCTTGGCATGGGCACTGGGCCTGACCTTGCTGTGTTAGGTCAGGTGTAATGTTTTTGCAGGGAATCCACACATTGGCTCCACGGTGTAGGTTGTACCCTGCACCTTCACCACCTGATACACTGTGGGTGCCCATGCGTCCTGATATCGTAAGTACACCTGCTGACCAACTGCCACATCAGAACAATACACTCCACCCTCATGTTTGGCAACACAATCCGCCACCTTTCTTTTAGTGTACGGTTAAATCTCTCACACTGTGAATTCCCTTGGGGGTGATGCGGTGTAGTGTGAGATTTTCTTACTCCATACAGCTTACAAAGCTCTGCAATGACTACGCTATCAAAGTTCCCGCCCTGGTCATCAGGTACAACCAGGACATTCTCCCAGCCATCCAAAGCAGGCTCCAGAGTGGTAAAATACATTGCAACCACTTCTAGTGGCTGAGAAGCCAAAAAGGGGGCCCAGGGTGCTTGTATCTTGGGCTGTGGCATTTTAGCCAACACACACCTTTGGCATGTCTTCACCCACTTTTCCACGGCATCATACATTTCCACCCAATAGCAGCGCTGCTTGAGTAGGCCCAGCGTCCTCTCAACCCCTTGGTGTTCCATTTGGTCATTGACACTTCGCAACACCCTCCTCACAAGACAAGCAGGAAGCAATAGCTGAAGGCATTCCCCATGGAACACATCATTAACGACTCTGTACAACAAGCCTTCTTTCTCTATTATCCGATCCCACTGCTTGAGCAAAGACAGAGCTGGTTGAGATAAGCCTATCCTTTCCTGCTTTGTGGGCTTCCTCTTCTGATCCCAGAACTTTTTAAGGGCAGCAATGGTCAGATCAACCATCTGAAACTCACGCAGCTCATCCTTGGTATATCCAGGTATGGTTGGGGTGTTCTCCAGCAGGGGCTCAAACTCACCATCTGTATCCACCACAGCAGCATGCAGGGGTCCTGCTTCCCTTTGATCCATGAGCACCGCCAGGTCGGGCTGTACCCTAGTTCCAGCTAGAATCGCATTAAAAATAGCTATACAGCCATCAAACTCGGAATCCTTAGTTACCTCTTCCACCTCTTCCAGCCCCGGCCTTCTGGAAAGAGCATCGGCTGCAGTGTTACATCTTCATCACGGGTATACTTTGGCTTAAACTTAGCTTTACCAGATCTCTCGCCACCTGAATCAGATCTTTGAGTGGTGAGATCTCGGACAGCGTTTGTAAGCTCACTAATTGCTTTCCCCTGTTGTGTGATTACTTTAACCATTTCCTGCAGGGCTACCCCTAAATCACTTGGTACAGTGGTGGCCATTTTCATGTGCCCTGCCCCTTCATCTGTACCCACCCCCACTAAGTTTCGGCTCCTCGCAACGTTTGCACTGCGAGGTCTCTCCTCTGAAAACCACATTAAGGCTTTCTCACCGACATTAAATAATGTAGCATGGTGTCACTCCCAAACAACCTTACGGAGTTCTCTACGAAGGGCGGAATCCCTCACCCCCTCAATGAACTGATCTCGCAAGGCAAGCTGTACGTTAGGAACAGCATTGGGAGACTGCTGAAGAACAGCATTTAGCATCAATGACAGGGCATGCGAATAATTTCTAAAATCCTCCCCCTCCAACTGTTTTCGTGCATAGAAGTATGTGCATGTAGTAACTGAGGGGTTGTTCACTTTTCTCTAAAGGCTGCCCTTAAGCAGGCAAAAAGGTCATGAGGCTGCTTATTCCCCCCCCCACGCCTTCTTCATTCCATGACTGAAACAAACAGTCCATGAACAGTCCATTAAACCAGCACCGTCCTTCGGTTGTCACACCGCACCGGTCCTTGGTCTCTTTGCAACCCTTCGAGGAATAGTACACCCCTTCCTGTGGTCCGTCTAGCACTGCTCCTGACCACTACCGTTGTTAATTACCACCCACAATACTATTTGCATTAAACAAAAAAAACAACTAAAAGGAAAACCCCACTCCTGGTACCAAAATATGTAGCCGTGTTTGAAGTGTCTTAATAAGAACAAAACAACGACTTCACATTAACGGGGTTCTTTTACTTCCGACTGTACCCAATGAAAGATGCAGCATTAAAGGTTAGTTGGGTTAACAGAAACAATGTTCTTGTGTATGGACAAACGAAATTATATAAATCCAATAATTTCACCTGGTATGTGAAAAGGTATTAAATAAAAAAAACAAAGAAAACTGTATACTCGTCTCTGGGTCTATACAAATACTTCACGGCTTAATTTCACCTGCTCCTTTCATAAGATAGAGCTTGTTAGACTTGACTGACCAATTACTAACAAAATATATTTAGATTCAGATACTATTTTCTAGTACTTCCAGGCTACATATTTGGCTTTTCAGAGTGCTTAAAAGAAACATGTTTAAAGTTAATAATAGCAACATTTACGTCATAATGTTTGTTATGTTTGTGAATCTAAAAGTGCAACAACTGAATTCTTAAACCACGATTAAAGTGGCAGATTATCAATAAAACTTTTTATTGATAATCTTGATAAACACGTTTTACCCCATTACTTGTCTTCTCGACACCAATCCAGGTTTTGAGTGAAATACAGAACATTAAAACAACGAATTTACTAGGGATGGGCACAAGTGCTCGGATATGACAGCGACAATTGATCACGAAAACAATGATTGTAGGAGGCTAAAAAATGTGTTGTAAAAAGTGTTGCAAGAGCATGCGGTTCAGAGACAAGACCGGAGCACAGCTGCTTTAAAAGCATGCTGTTATGAGAAGAGTGCATCCTTACCATCCGACCTTGGTTATGATGGTAACCAAGAGTTAACATCATAATTTTGTTTCTCATAACAATGTTTTAATAAACTCTTAGTGGTGGTATTCAAAGACTTTTATTATTATTTTATATACTTTAATTATTTTATAGATTTTTTTTAAACTGAGACTGGAAGTGATGTGAAAGGGACGGAAGAGTGCCAGAGAGCAAAGAGTAAAAGAAATAAAGTTTCCTTTGCTTTTATGTGGACAGTATTTGGGGAGTGTTACGTCCAAAGACATATTTATTGTTGTGCCAATTGTGTGCTGCACTGTAGTCTTGTTACTTTCTGTTCTCCTCTGTATCCCCTGCTCTCCACTGGCTTCTCCCACACTTTTACTCAGGCAGGTAGGTGATTGCAACCCCAGCTGTACCTGCTTACCAACCAGGAGAGAAGCAGCATAAAAGCAGAGCACAACACTTCACCAACAAGAATCTTTCTTCAGAGCTTGATCTGTGTCCTGCCCCGGCCAGTTGTTGAAGCTGTGGTACACCCTCGATGGAATTACATAACTGTTTGCATTTTCTTCTTTTGTTTGAAATGCTGTTGCCTTAGTTGCTTATTGTTGAATGCCTTAGTTCAGAGCACTGTTTTCTAGTTGCTCCTTCTGCTAAATATTTGAGCCTAAAGTGCTGTTGCTTCATTGTTAACAGCCCCAGTCTACAGTTTTGTAATTAATTATACAGCTCTTTGTCTTTCTACTTAAGCTGTTATTCTGCTGATTGTTTTTTTTGTTGTTGTTGTATTTAATTATTTGGGAACTGTAGGAAGGCAGGTGCCCTTCTATTTTGCCCTTCTATTTTGTAATCCTCTGTTTTCACCTGGTTTGTGGCCAGAGATTGTGTATATCTCTGATTTTCTTTTAAAGATTTGGTAAGTTAACCACCCAGGGTATTCCAAACTTTTGTTTATTTTGGCACAGCCCCTTCTGAGCCTCTGTTCCCTTTTAAGTTGTACTTTTGTTTCTAAAGAAGCCAGGTGTTATGGAGGAGACTCCTGCTCCGCCTCCTCTGCCCCACCAGAGGGAACCTTCTCCCTAATACTAACATCCTCATTCAAACTCTAATTCTCAAGATGCACCACGCCTGGGACTAATTACTTCTGCATTAATACCTGTTCCCAATCTAGCGATCTATTTAAACTCTGCTCTGACATTGGCGCCCCAACTATCATTACTGAGCATTCTTTCATCTATTCTGGTTTGTTCTGTTTTTGATCCTGGACTGTTTATGGTTTATTCCTGTTTGCCACCTGCCCTGATCTTTGTATTCTGTCTAATGTTTATGATTGTTATCTGCCTGCCCTGAGCATTGCCTGTTTCATTGTTACTGCCTTGTTTTTTCCTACATTGCTCTGTTTGCCTGTGTATGACCTTTGCCTGTTTTGACCACACTCATTAAATAAACTGCAGATGGACCTGAATACCTCTGACTCTCCGTTACAGAAGACTTCGCCTTAAGTGATCCAGCAGCTATCACGCAGTTGTCTAACAAGCTATCTGTTTACAGAGGAGCTGGTGAAGACGCTGCAGGGAGTTTGACCAACTTCACCTGCGATCCTGGCGGCAGTCTCTCAAGTGCCCAGTTACGTGTCAGCTGTTACCTCCTCTCCAGCCAGTCCACGACTTGCCTTCCAGGAGAAGTTTTATGGTAATCCTTCCAAGTGCAAAGATTTTTTGTTGTAATGCACGTTTGTTAATCAACAACCTTCATTGTATCCAACAGAATCCAGTCGAATTGCTTTTGTTTGGTCTTTGCTCTCTAGAGGGGCTTTAGACTGGGCTACAGCTGTTTGGAAAATGGATGGCTCCATTTTTCCCACCAGTTCATTTTTCTCCAGCAGTTCAGAGATGTGTTCGAGAAGGAAAGAGTCCAGATGAACAGCTATCTCACCCAGGGAATTTGCAGAGTATGCCCTTACATTCCACACGCAGCTCAACCTGAGTGGCTAGAGCATACACTAAAACTGCTTTTTTGTATAGGCCAGACCACAAACTCCAGTCAGAACTGGCCTGTCGAGATAAAGGAGGGAATTTGGGGGATTATATTGAGCTCACTAATTAGATTTATTATTTAGACAATTGATCTGTTCCTGTCCTCCTGCTTTGAATCCGTCACGGTACAGACCCACATCCACTGTTCTCACTAAACCCATGCAAGTCAGATACACTCACATCTCTCCAGAGGAGTGTAAATGCAGAATACGATTACATCTGTGCCTGTACTGTGGCCAAGCCGGTCATGTTAAATCAAACTGCCCGGTACGTTCATCCACAAGCCATCTGCCAGTGAGTGTAACCAATGTTTGTACTGTCCATAACACAAACATTAAAACCCCAGTTATACTTACCATAAGTAATAACATTGTGTCCACATTTGCCCTAATTGATTCAGGAGCTGCTGGTAATTTCATGTCTCTTGGGTTTATGCAACAACATAACATAGATGTGATTCCTCTTTAGCAGTGGAGGCACTAGTCGGTCGATCTTTGAGAAGGGTGGAGCACGTGATTAAGAACATTCGTCTGCAAATAGGTGCTCTCCATTCGGAAATGATTCGGTTCTACATCATCCCCTCACCAAACCACTAAATTGTTCGGGGACTGCCCTGGTTACGCTCTCATGATCCCGTTATCTCCTGGAAGGAGGGTCAGATTGTTCATTGGGGCTCAATCTGTCATAGTCGTTGCCTTAACCCAGTAATCCATGTTACTGAAACCTCTCCCGTCCTCGAAGAATTACCCACTCCCGAATCAGACTCGGGCTCCCATCAAGAAGCTTAGTCCCAGGTACGTTGGTCCATTAAAAATATTAAGACAAATTACACCAGTATCATTTAGGCTTGATCTCCCTTTCATGTGTCTCTGCTGAAACCCGCTGGTGAACTGGTTGGAGAGTCGGAGGGGTTCCCAGGGAACAGACCCCTCCTATCAAAATGAATTGTGAGGAGGCATACCGAGTCCATGAGTTCCTCAATTCCAGATGCCAGGGTAGCGTTTGTTACTCCTGTTACAGAGGAGACTTTATAGAGTAAAGACCATTTAAGTGCTGCTTAAAGATCTGATCAATCTCTAGCAACCTGTTGCTTTAGATGATTTGTGTAGTGCTAGAATAGCTTTTGTTTGGGAAGATGGTGTTCTAATGTGTCGTTGGAAGCCATATGATGTTAATGATGCTTTTGCTGTCCATCAAATTGTTTTACCATCTGATTATCATTCTTAGATATTAAGATGGCTCATGAGCATCCTCTCTCTGGTCATCTTGGGGTTAATAAATCCTACTAGCGCATTTCCCAATAATTCTTTTGGCCTGGATTGAAGTCTAGTGTTTCCAAATTCTGCAAATGTTGCCATGTTTGTCAACTCGTGTTAAATCAGACTATACCTTCTGTTCCCCTCCATCCAATTCTGGTATTGGTGAGCCCTTTGAACGTTTGATTCTGGACAATTTAACTTTGATGTGTGTGGCAACTCGCTTCCCAGAAGCTGTTCCACTCTGTACTCTTAAAGCCCACGCGATAGTGAAGAAAATAGTTAGGTTCTGTTCAATGTTTGCCTAAAGTAATCCAAACCGATAAGGGTACTAACTCCACTTCCAAAGTTTTCGCTTAAGTAGTTGATCATCAACTATCCAGTGCATACCATCCAGAGTCCCAGGGCATGCAGGAACGTTTTCACCAAACCTAAAGTCGATGCTTTGTGCATATTGTTTTCAGTTAGAGAGACTGTGCAGGAGTCATTAGATTTTAGCCCTGCTGACCTTATGTTGAGAAAAGTTTGACCGACATTGACCATTTAATCTCAACTCCAGATTGTAGAAGAAAAAGTTGTGTGTCATGTGAACATGTTGAAGGCTTATTTCAGTGTGGCAGGACAGCAAGGCAAAGAAATATACCAAGGGAAAAATACCATAATTTAAAATTGTCAAAAGTAGCCAACTATGCCACCTAGGGACTTACACAACAATCTTACCTAACAATCTCGTCCACATCTATCACTGACAGTATTACATCAGCCGTCTTGGTTACTATTACCCAAACAGTTAACCAAAGAAAACAATCAAGTAACCTTTCAATATTCACAACGAGCAATAAGTTAACACACAAAAAACAACATAAATACAGCAAAGGCAATAGAAACAGCATTAACAAATAGAAACAAAACAGCAGCGCTGTCCAGGTGCGTATGTCCTAACCCATATTGACCCACTTTACGACAGTTAACTGAAAATAAGCCTGTAGGCACTGTGTAGGCACTTCATGCACTTCATTCACTCTCATCACCATCACTTTTTTTGTCATTCCAGCTTCAGTCACTTTTTGTGCCAATCTCCTTATGCATGGAATACAACAACACCCACATAATGCCAACAATGATATTGCAACAGATACAGACATTAAAACAGATGTAAGTGCTCCATTTCCCAAACCATTTCTCAAACATTTTAGACAGAGGATTATCAATCCCTGAATTTTCAGCCAGTTCCACAGATAGTGTTTTTAACCCATCTAATGCTTTGGATATGCTCCCGTCAGGTGCAGTGTTGTTTGGTATAAATGTACAACAGGCTGATCCTACCATAGCACAGACACCTCCTTCTTTTGCCAGCAGCATATCCAATGCCATTCTGTTTTCAAAGTCATAATTGAAGTTTTATCCAATTGGTCTCTAATTCCCTCAATAGCTTGTACAGAGTAATTTACAAACCTTTGTTGGTTGTAGTACAGGTAATTGATCCAATCTACATTTTTAT
>JAZGTJ010008396.1:0-21078 GCA_036877575.1 Botia almorhae
TCCTTGCAGTGTAAATATACATTTAAGTACTAAGTAATATTAATTAACAAAATGTACTTTACTTACTATAGGGTTAGGGTTTGGTTTAGATTTTGATAATGCATTGTTATTGCTAAGCACATGTACAAGTACATAGTAAGTACATGTAACAATACACAGCAAAATAAACTGTTACCATTTTTGTTTTTCCTAAAAGATTGATAAAGATAATATTTTCTTTAAACACAAATTGGTATTCCAAATTGTATACCAATTGTTGCAAATTGTAAACTAATAACAAGAAGAAAGAGTAAAAATTATGTGATAGGGCTCATTATGATGAGTTTACTGCAGGTTTTCCTACAGGATCCTTTGCATAAGATGGTCTTTGGCAATATTGTGTGGAAAAACATTTTGCATACCTGGTTGCTTCGCCATAAATAAAAGTTTTATTCTAAATCAAGTGGATGAGAAGGGAGAGCATGTTCTCTTGGTGACAGAGTGAAAATGGAGAGGTGGGGCAAGTGCACGGCTTTATTAGGAACCATTGGAGATTGATTTCCTGTCAGGGTTAGGATAAAATGAGATGTAGCTTTGGTAGGCGGTTCAGGGTGGGTGTCTACAGCAGAACCAGTGTCTAAGATCTCCAGACCCATACTTAACAGTGTCTTCATAATGAACACATTAGTCTAGGGCTCCTTATCCATATTTGATGAAGATCTTGGAGATAATTAAACAGTTCGGCCCTACAATTCCACCATTTTGGCACTTGGGTTATTTCACACTCTACAAACTACACAGGGCAAAGTTTCTCATATAGATCTCACATAACTCCAGACCTTTACCTCTATTTGGCACGCTAGGTCTCACAGGGCTGAAAAAATGGATGGCCCACATCTAAACTGTAATATGTTTAGGATCCATTTACGTCTATTTGCCTCCCTGTGGTATTGATCTGCTCTATTTAATTTCTGGTCCTAATGAAGGCGCCCTTAAAGAGCTTCTGTCATTATATACTTTGAAGGAAAGCCTGTTAACACTTACTCAAAATGTGCAGTTTAAAATCTTTAAAGTTAACATGAAATTACCTTTGAGGTCAAAATGGACTAATTGCTTAAAGGAATAATTCAAAAGTGAAAACGTTGTCGTCTACTCAACCTCTTGTCCTTTCAAACCTGTGTGACTTTTAATTTTCAGAATACACAAGACAATTAATTTAATTGACACAACTGTGATACAGTTTTCCATTCAGGTCATGTTACAGGCTATTGATTGAGGTTAACCAATAGCTATTTAGGCATTGTTTTAAGCTGCTGCTAAACTGTAATTCTTGCCAGTAGTTAACACAGTAATTTAATGCCTGTTAACTTTATAAAGAATTATGAAAAGAAAAGAATTTGAAAAATAAACATTACCATTGAATATGTTAAGATTTTTTTAAACTGAACTGAATAGTTCTGTGTAAACTATTGCCAAAAGCAAACAGTGAAAATGAAATACCATTCACAATCTTTCTTAATTCCGCAATGTAATGGAGCCCCGCATACATGTGTTTAGGCCTTGCTCCATTCTGATAAAGACCCACCTCTCATAATCAATTCCTGTTGTATGTTTTGTCTTCATTGTATATTCAGTTTCACTTGAAAATAAGTCACATTACAGATTATCACATTACAGATATCTGTCGACAATTGGCATCTTGCACTAGCTTCTAGTTTATCTTCTGTAAAATATAAATATGCTGTGATACATAACTCACTGAAATGACAATTCTTTGTGCATAAATTCATCTGGCATGTTTGCAAGATTTCACTAAATATTCCCCGTTGGATGTTAGAATGACTTTTACCAGATGTTTCTAAGGCATTCATGATGAAAATGAAAAAGTACATTCAAGGAGGTGTTATATATTCCAGAGTGCTCACTAAGACTTCTACATTTTCTGACTAAATGACAAGCAGTGAGTGTACGAATGTCCATGTGAACTGTTGGCTAATAAAAGCACAGGATGTTGAAGGGGTCCTCCTGTAGCCCCCAGTCCTCCACATGTTTTACAACAGGACCTGGAATGTGATGTGGGCCCACTGCAGTACTTAGTTGTTTTAACCGGGGGGGCTGCAGTCAAAACCACAAGTCTGCCAGCCAATAGGAAAGAGTGGTGTTGAAAATGAGGAACAGAGCTGTGCATTCTTACAGGCTATGCTTGAATAAGTGCAGAAAGCGTGCTCGCAAGTTGGCTGCAAAAAAACACAATCAAGTCTGCAGAATATTTCCGTTCCCTACATAAACACTCAGTCATATCACCCCATACATACACGCATACCATGCAAAGTGCAGCAGTGTACTTGATCTCCCACAGAACGGCTTCTGATCCGCCCTCAGTATATCAGGCCAAAAGTTTTAGATTAGATCTCAGACACTTTAGAATTCATCATTAATGGAAAATGAAACTATGGAGCGAGTAATTGGATGAAACTTTAAAGCACTTTTTGAAGCTTTCAGGCCTGACTTCATTTTATGGTAAAGATTATCGATGGGAGAAGGAAAGCACATTAATTTATACCTTTGAAACTCGGCTCTTATTACTGATAAAGAGAGTATTAAAATATAGGGTCCTCTCAAAACTTAAAAAAGTTTCCAGATAGTTTTACTGTGTAAAAACAGTTCTCACTTTAAACAGCATCACGCAACTTCTAGCTAATCTGTTTTCACAAGAATTTATTTTCATTTTGTGTTTGCAAGTTCTGTGTTTTGCTCTCCACACCTACCTGGATGGTCCTTAAAATTCCTGGCAAGAAGATTTCAAACTGGAACCTGAGATCTGAATATATAATATAATATAATATAATATAATAATGTAACTTTTAATTTATATTTATTTTAAATAAATAAATATTAATACATAGAACATAGAATGTTCTAACATCAAAACATTATACACTTTATAATGTAATTCGCTACGCTCCTTCTTGGGTAGAGCGAGGGGACTGTTACATTTTCTGATGACAAATCACTTTCTGCACACAAGCTTTACTTCCTCCTTCCCTCTAAGCCTCTCTACACTCTCCACTTTACACTCCACACATGTGTTTTGCTGTGTTATGTTGATTTATCAACAGCTCTGACTGCACACTGTGCTGGTTGAGTGATGGGGCTCTTTATTTCATGGTGCAAGCCGGGAGGGCGGAGCCGAATGGTGCCACGCAGGACCTCCTGATTTAGAGGAATAAAACTGTCCATTATCGCTCCTTCTATTCTGGTATTCCATAATGCTTGTGTAATGAAGTTCTAGACCATAAATGAACAAGCCTTAACCCGTAATCTCTGCACACGGGAAATTATGTGCTTAAACCGGGACGTTATTAATCAAAGACAGGCAAGGGGAGACTGTGAGTCCCTTTAGGCAGAAAAGAGAACACATTTGGTAGTATTTAGTCGGCTATGATGCAAGGAACTGCTGGAGGTGTGCATTATGGGATATTTCTCTTTAGTGTTTTTCCCTGTCAATGAATTGCAAAGTATTCCCATGACCAGAGTCTGGATGTTTGTTTTGTTTCCCCCGTATTTTCGTTCTCCAGTAGAAGGGAATTGAAGTCAGTCCATCACTATTGGAGAGGGCAGGGAAGCGGTTAAGACACAGGTCTGACCTTTTATCTTGCCCTGGGCGGCTCATCTGTCTTCCAGCCTGCCAGGGTTAGGTGTGTGTGTGAGCAGGCATTTGAGTGAGCGGGGAGTCCAGCTCTGGGTATCAGAGCAACAGACAATTTCATCACCTGTCTGAGAGACCATAAACTCTCCCCCTCACACTCACTAACTCATTATCTCATCCATCCCACTGCCCCTCTGAGATCAATGAATATGCTGGAAATGTTTCATTCATAGTTTGTTTCATTCACATTTGGGGTCTACGTTCAAGCCTTTGAAAAAATATGTAAGAAAATTAAAGAAAATTTGTTTGTTTAACCTGAACAGTGCATGTTTAAATGTATCCGTTTAAGCATCTATAACTTGTTAAATATTGCTTAATAAAATTAAATATACTTAAAATAATCATTGAGATAAAGAGATGCAAAAGCTCATAAAGAACAATTCAAGTATAATTCTTCAGAAGAAAAGTAATCCAAAAGCAATTTAGGTCAATTAATTTAAAAATGTGATTACTCTCATAGATGTTTTCTGATTGAACAGCTATATTTTAGATATTTAATTGGATTTTTCTTTCTGAGTTAAATGAGATCAAATCAAGATTGGCCCTTTTGACTTAGTTAATTCACAGTCCTGGTAATATTTTGAATCATTCACCAGTGCAGGTTATTCCATTCCTTTCCAAGAAAATGTTTGTCATTCATAATCTTTCATGATCTACATAATCTATCTTAATAAATATGTAAAAAACCTGCCTCAGCAATGAAACAACTTGGCTGACAGCACAAATTCTTCTTATTTTTCAACCCCTCACTGTAACCACCTTCCTACGGTCTGGTATTTATGGAATGATCACATTTATCCAATCCAATCAAACAAATTATTAACCAGTTATTATCATAATTGTATCAATTATTATTATATACATATTTTTAAAGCTGTAATATGGAACTTTGCCTCTCTGTCACCATCTCTGTTCGACACATGAAATTGCAAGTTACTTGCAGTTATTTTCTTAACTTGGATGACAAGTTTACCGCTGTAGGAAAAAGATACAAATGATACAACCCCCACACACGTTACAGTAGCCAAATCCCAAGTCAAACTGACATTTCCCACAAAATCAAATTCGACACCTCAAATTATAAATTTTTAATGTAAACATGCTGTTATTAATTGAGGTATGGTATGAAGACAGTTTGAACACGGATAATTTATGTACTTCCTCCAGAAAAAATTGCTTTATATATATATATATATATATATATATATATAAAGGATCTGATTATATGTATGATTAATATGATTAATGTGAAACTGTTCATTTTCGAGCACCCCTAAATCAATCTCAACATTTGCTTAGTGCATTTCATCACTTTACACATCATTTTAAGCCAACGGTCCATGGACCATGTTTACAAAATATACAGCCTTGAAGAGACTGTATATTACCAAAGATATTACCAAAGCGTTATTTACAAGACAGTACAGTTCTATCATTAATAATAGGTTTCATAATAAATTACAGAAAGTATTTGAGTTCTTGAGGTAAAAATGCATTTAGGCATTTTTGACTTCTGGATGCTTATCTCACTGTGCGATGTTTAATCACTCCAGCCAACAGAATAATGTCAAATGAATCTCCATGCTGTAAATCTCTGAAGAACTTTTCATGGGCCCTGTTAGGTTGTACAGCACGTACAACACACAGTACATTAACACTGATTCTTAAACCACACCAGAACCTACAGATGTTACAGAACTACTTGTTAAGTATTGTATGCTATTACTCATAGATTCAAAGATAGATTCATAGATTCACTAACAGCAGAGAAACTCCATTCTGGGAATCTTGAACTTCAATATGCTGCATAGGAGGGCAATGCTCATATATCTTTAGTCCACAGATAAACCCTACCTGGAATTTGACATTGACCTTGTTGGAAGCAGCCTGGATCAACCACCTCAATCACTGCTGGCTATGGTTCACCGCACCAGGGATCGGCTGAGATGGCAATAGCTGAAGAATGAAAAACCACTACAGATTCAACCAGAGCAATGACTGGAACACTGGGGACAAGTCATGAGTTATTGAAAATTATTGTTTAACATTGCCTTTCATGTAATTATAGGATTTGGGCTTTTTTAAGGTAAGAAAGACTGACAGACTGAGGGAGGCTGTTAGTCACAGGGAAGGACTCACAAGGGTTATACATCAGTAACCATAGCACTCTGAATGCTGGTTCGGGTCTGTTTTGGATTGAATTTTGAGTCATCAAGTAAACACAAAAAAAGATACACTGTACAATATATTCAAAATAAAGAAAAGCTACAGTATATATAACTCAAAATAAAAATAATATAAATATTGGTCAGGACATCAAAGACCTGTTTCTTTGGGCAAATTCATTAAGTTGCATCCTTCAGATCTTCTAGCTTCTCATAAATGCAATGTGAGACCAGCTGTTATGTTGCATAGCATTTCATATGCATGAGTCGATATATTGATGACTAAGACCTTTACAGGTGCGTTTTAGCCCCTGACTAAACACACACACCTGTTCTCATAATCTTACCAATTAACCTTTAAACTCAAGATGTATCAAGTTTTGCCAGCACTTTTGAATCTTGTCACAAAATACAATCTCTTTATCTGCGAAACTGGAGATGGATCCTAATTCATATGCTTAAACAGGGGTGCAAGACTGACTTTAAAGAAAAAGTTCACCCAGAAGGAAATATTATGTGATTATGTGATCACATCTGAATTCCACCTGCAGCAAGAAAAAAGGTGCTGTATAAGAAGTATTGTTTTTAAACCAAAATCCTCATTAAAAAAAATGTTTTTTTTGCATGGCTTAATAAAGAGACAGTGAGGTGTTGTACAGTCAAACAAATACCTCTGAATTATTTGTGTTCACCTACAGGTGAATCACACATTCATGGCTGCTGCATTTTTAAGTTATAAAGTCATGAATTCAGAGAAGGAACTTGGTGTTAACACTGCAACAGCTATGCAATGCCAGAAACAGGTTCGAACAGACACGAGCTAAGAACTATCTTGGTATAACAGCTCCCAGAAGTGCTTTGAATGGCTTTTGGCAGATGGTTGGATGACTGGGCCAGAAAAGGTTGGATGCATTGGTAACAGGGAGGCCAAGTTTTAGATTTGGGATCACTGGATACACCAGTCAGTGTCTAATACAAATGTTAATCACCATCTGGGCCATCGCTATACATGTTTAGATGAAAGATAAGCATATATAGCATGATCTTGACGTGGACCCAGGCATGTCCTGGTGTTTCGGCCAGGCATGTCCAGATGTTTTGTGACTGGGGTGGCTCGTGTGGGGTACTCAAGGGTGGCATGAAGAGAACTGGAAGGATCATTTTAAAATGTATTCTTCTACGGATAACACAATATGTAATGTGTTTAAAATACATATTTAAAAAATATTTTAAATATGTAAAATGTTACACCCTGTCTGCATCTGACACTTCCGATAATCACTTCAAAAGTTTGGGAATGTATCATTTGAATCATATGAGCTGCATTTACTATAATTTATCTTTATATCCTTTTTGGAGCTTTAAAATTTTGATCCCCATTCAGTTCCATTGTATGAAAAAACAGCTCAGACTTGTTTTGTGATCAGATGTTAGTATGAGTGTGGAATGGCATAAGGATGATAAAATGAGGACCGAATTAAACACATTTAATCTAATTCAGCTGTCACAAAAGAATCTGCATGCTTGTGAAGGCACATCACACCAGGGCTTACAGTAAGCTTAGCATAGAAGGAATTTTATATGATATTGATATCAGTGATATTTACAAAGTGTATCCCTTCTGTTTACATTGGCTACAGATTTCACAGTCAGCTGTGAAACAAAAAGTTTGGGATCAATTGATTGGAGAGATAATCTTGACACCAAAGTGAAGATTTAAGACATCAGATTCAGATTTCTTTCTGTCTTGCCACATCCATTTAACTAAGATCATGATTTTTATGAAGTACACACACGCATACACATAAACATGAGACAAGAGGCATTCCAAGATTACTGATATTGAAAGCACTCGTATTACACAACATAATATAATGCAACTAACCATCTGTTGTGCATAGTTAGGATAGGATAGTAGGCCACGCATACGATCAAACCGTATTTAGGTGCAAAATCATTCAACTAGTAGAATCATGCCAAAAAGACGTGCCAACATAGACAGATCATGCCCTCATATGACCCAGGCTGTATTAAATTAAATGTTACTAATACTAGTACATTTTGTGGGCTGAATTTAATTAATTGTTGGCTACCAGGAACTTAAAACCATTGAAATTCAAGAACGATTTTAAAAATGTCAGTTTTCCTATTCAGTTTGCATTAAATAGATTAATAATCTGGCATTATCATAATGATAATTTACAACAAGTTTACTTTTGCATGAAAAACAATTTTGGTGCTGCGTTGTTTGATCATCAATATAAAATCAAGGTCTGAAACAAAGCCAGTTTAGAGCCACTTTTGTTTGAAATAGTTTTACTTCACTCCTCTGAGACCCAAACAACATTTACCATGATTGCGTGGGAAAATAAACAGGCAAATTATAATAAATAAATTCTCAGATAACCACAGCTCCACTTTCTAAGACATCTGTGATAAGTGGTTATGTTTATCGAGATGAGTTAACATCATGAACACACACTCAAGCAACAGCACTAGAACTGAACAGAGCTGCTGGGAATCCATGTATCAAGCGACTCCTCCATGCATGTGTGTTATCTTAAATAGAGATGTATGTGCAGTGATGTGTGTCTCTCTTCCTGGCTGGTCAGTTTCATAAGCAAAGCCAGAGAAACAGAGATAAGCTCAGAGAAGCACAAAGCATGACCTCAGCATTAGAGATAAGAGTGCTATGAAACAGGACAGAGCGACACTGTTGACAGGCATCTGGCACTTTCCATGAATACGCTACAGATGGGTGTCCCATTACTTTAGCAACTTGGGCACCAATACATAACTCTTCAGGTTGAGAAATGCAAGAGACATTAAATTATTTCCCAATTTAAATGAAAACTCCAAATCCAACAATTAAACCTGCAACGTAAAATTGATATAATCTTTCAAAAATTATACTCAAGTCAGTATATTATATTTTCATCAGGTTTTAATCAGTTAATCACAGTTCTTTTTACTTTGGTACATTGTTGTTTAATGTTTTTGTTTGTCGAGTTATTAATATTTTATCTCGAAAATATTGACTTGAAAATACTTGATCTTTAAATAATGTGTTATCTCAAAATGATAACTTAAGGTTTAGGGCTTCCCTATATCTTTACCTAAAAATTGTGAATTGTCATTTTAGAATGAAAATAAATTAAAAGCTTTAAACTGTATTCAGACACGTCCCACATTTTCGAAACCAAAATGATATCCCTCATGGTTATAGTAATCTTTTTATGCATTTACATTTACAGTGCAATTAGCATAATTTTTTTTTATCCAAAGCAATTTACAAGAGTTGAAAATAATACCAAAGGCAAGTGTTTATGTTAGCTAATGCTGGTTTTATTAAGAAAAAACAACACTTCAACCTGTTATGTCCAGTTATCTTACAGTTAGGAGTTAACTGATAGTTAGTTAAAATCTATTTGTATTTGTACAAAAAAAATCTATTTGTACTTTGTACCTAAAGTATTTGAATCTATCAAAATGCCTCTGCAACTATGCATATATGCTAATTTAAACTGCCTATATGCTATTTCACATTTGAGGAAGGGCCCTTAAAGACACCAATTAGCAAATCCATTTATATTTAAAATAGCAACTCTGGGTTGCTATTTATGCTTGTCCACAGGTAGCAGAAGCCTGATGGAGTTTCAAGGATTCAGATAAATAGGTTAAGCTTTTAAAATTGCAGGGCAGAGAAACACGGCAACAGGGGTTTAATCAAAATGTGTAAAATGGTGAACCAGACTCAATACAGAGAGATTTAAACCTTAGAAAAAGCACATTTGTGAAAATGTCATTGTTTATTATGGTCCATCAGTTGTGGATGGTGTAAAGGAACATTATGAAGTAAAGGAACATTATGAAGTAATTTCACGGTAACTTTATTAATTTTCCTCTTTTCAGTTTTTCTGGGTCTTAAATCTTAAAATGGGTTTTGATGTTTAGCAAATGTGAGATGCATAAAGTGCAGTTTTATTTCCAGTGTTTTGATATGGGGCCGGGACAATCCCATTCTACAAAATATTTGTATAGCACAATAGAGAAGAGTGTACATTTTAAATGTATACATCTAAAAATAAACTTTACACTAGCATAAAGATGGCCCTAAAGCTACTGTAATACATGGACTAAATGGACTTTTGTCCAACAGTTTTCATTAGCCAAACTGTTAATGTATCGTGTTGCCATCTTGAGCATCGACATGTTTGTTTCTTCTGTAAGTTATGTATGAGTCATTCAATTGTCCTTAGTGTGAAAAGATGGTTATCAAAATCATCTAGACAACGTCATACAGTATTAATAATCAAGCTTATGCAAACTCTTATATGAGGTAATTTAGTTATTATTCTGTGTTATAGACATATGCAAGCATCTGTTATGTGAAGCATAACAGAGCATCCTCTTGTTTTATTTTTTTTATTTTTTTTTTGTTAAGCATCCTCTTGTTTTATTTTTATAACATTTTGCATATTCTGCAAGACTTACTGTATGTAAACTTATGACCCCAACTGTAGATATTACATAAAACCACCTGGGTGTTTCATTTTTAGTCAGTGCATCAATTAATCTAAATACCTCAATCAAAGCCCTCAATACTGAAAGGTCTTAGACAAATCTGTCTGTGTCTGAATCAGAATTGTATGAATATGTAAACCATAAATGTCTATTGGTTTGTAAAAGCCACACATTGGCCAAACTCCTTCTTTTGTTCTTGGTCATTACCGGAAAAAGCTGAGAAGGGATTTGTGTAAAAGTCATTTAAATGTGTGTGATGGAGTCCAGCAAGAGAACACTAATCCTTAATTCGTGTGTTTTATATTTTCCCCTGACTTTCAAAACCCAACAATGCATTCGGATGCTTTGTCACAAAGAGAGGATTTTCTGCTTTTGACTTTTTCCTGAAGCACTGAAGGTCCTGACGGACCTTCGAACGATCTCACACTCTTGTATCCCTTCAAACAGAAATTTCCTTTTGTTCTTTCTTCCATGTGTTCTAAGAACTCTCCTCCACTCTGGCATGTCGTATCCTCTTAGTGCTGCTTTGGTTACAAACTATCAAACACTCTCCTCTACATCCCCTGCTGCCTCCCTCGCTTTGTTTTGCTTACGTTTTCTCATGGGAAATCCACAATCTCACCAAAATGGCTAACAATGCTAATGGGTCATTCCTACAATGCAGTTCCTTTTTTTGGTCCCCAACACATGTATATCTTAATGTATTTATACAAGATTACAATTAAGTAAATATGAGGGTGAATTTTCAATAATTTAGTTTTTTACTAAATTTTACTAACTTTTAATACATTTATTATTTTTAGTTTAATGCTTTCCCAGTCATTAGTGAATGTTCACATGACTTCAACCCATCTTTTTATGGAGATATCAATGGTTATGTAAATGCTAGGATCATAATGTTGAAAGAACAAATTCTTAGAACATTTTGAAACATTTTATGATGTTTGATTTTGATTTGCACTTAATGAACATTCTCATAAAGTTAGGAGGAAGCCTTCTGAGAACATATTTTTAAAGCTTTACTTTTTTATAAGGTTTTATAAGGTTATATAAATGTTAAACCGTAACATTCTTATAATCTTAAGAGAAAGCATTTTTAGAACAATGCTCTTGAAATATCTTTTGCATGTTGAACTTGATTATCATTCTCATAATGTTGAAAGGAAATGTTCTAAGAACATATTTTTGTTAGCTTTGTTAGAGCATACATTGCCAAGTAACCGCATAGCTTAAAAAACATTTTTATAAGAAATATTCCAATGGTTTCTTCCTTTTCATGTTCCTTTTACCTGTTGCTTTGCATCTACATATACATTTTAGAATTTCAGAAACTGTGATGAGATCAGAATTTCTCAAATAACGTAGAAGTAGTCCAAAATGCCCTGCATAACAGGAATGACCCTAATTCTAAGGTTTTAGGGGGTATTCTTTAGTCAGACAATGTCAGTCATACTTCTTCTCTTTTTCATTCATTTTTCTAACAGCAGTGTGTCACCAAATATGAATCTGTCTTCTAGACCGCAGAGAGCACGCTTGCTCAACAGCGATTATGCTAAACGAGGCACGCCTTGTTATTTCTAAATTACAAGCAGAACTCCTCGTCCCGTGTTAAAACAAACCAGAATCTGTTCCAATATCCAATTTGAGGTTTCAAGTTACTGCCCAAATTGATTTTTTGGCATGCAAAAGAAAGTGCAGTTCCTTTCAGAGTCTGCTGGTTGCTACAAAGACTTAATAGCTCTCCTCTCACCACCCCACCAATGTCACATGCACTCTTGCCCCATTTGGAGCACCAGATAACAGGTAGCTTAATTTCAGAAAAATTGATTTGTACCGTATCATAATTTGCCTTGCCACTAAACTGGGCATTTCAGCTGCACTGTTAGTGGCAATATTACAAATCATCAGAGCACATTGGAGTCAGATCAATATGAAGCCTGCACTCAATCTACTTTATTACTCCTGCACAATTTCAGAATTCAGACTGGCACAGCATTTCAAAATGAACTTTCAGGAGCAATAGAGGAACATTAGATCAGAAGTGTGAGTGTAGAAGACAAGGGTGCTGTAAGGGAAACATTTGCGTGTCTTCATAGCTGTAAAACATAAAAGTTTCTTATTGTTTTTCTATAATGGATTTTTTTAAATCTGGCCACATCAGGGTGCAACCTTGTTCCTATAGCTCAGCTGGCAGAGCATTGTGTTAGCAGTGATCAATGATGAATATGTCAGATTAAAATGCAAATTAAATGCAAACATCAATTCACATTGACATTAAACGTACCACAAATAAATAAACGTGTTCTGTTCCTATAGCTATAGAGTTCCTATAGCTATCCCTTTGTTCCTATAACTGGAAGAGTCTGGTGATACCAATACCAAGGTCATGGTTTTGATTCTTGCATAACCCTCAGTGATTATAAACAAATATGCTGCACTATAAGTAGCTTTTAGAGTCAGCCAAATGAACAAATGTAAATAATACAATTGTCGCATTCCCTGTCTAGAACATCTGCGCTAACCTGGTTTCACTGCTTATGAAATGGCTTTTCTGCAGTTCCTAAACCCAGTGCAAAGCCCCACCTTCATGAATATTTGGCCCCTCAGTTTTTTTATCAGAATGTCTGTTTCAGCTCGCTGGAGCAGGAGCCTCACTGCATTTTAATCAGGCCATGTACTCAGGCAGAACTGGGCTGGAAAATGTTGGCGGGGTTGCCACCTTTTTCCTGCCCATTAAAATTCACAGTCAGGCTGGATGTACAAATAATAATAATAAATGAAAACGAACAGTGTGTTGAGGCTAAGCCATTAATGTGAAGCCTGACTTCTCACCCCTGGAGGGACTGGAGTTATCAGTAGGTATGGAGCCTTCAGATGCTTTCTGGAACCCTGGGTTAATAAGAACGGGTGCTGGGAGGTTCAGAAAAGACATGGTAAAATTATGTAAGAACACAAAGGCAAACAGAGAGGATTTAATTTGTTCCACATATATTTGCCTACATTTAAAGGCACATTCTGGGTTTAATACAGGTTAAGCTATAGCGACCGATTTTTTGCCATGTTGATTACTACAGAAAATAGTTTGCTAACTGCTTACTGACTTTGTCTGTGAAAAGTTCCAGTATCCAGTCAATACAGAAGCAAACTCCACAGACACACATAACCATAAGTTCACCCACCTAAAAAAGTACTTACTTAGACATTTAGTTTAGTTATACTACTACAACGTTTTACTAAAGCATTTTTAATTTTTGTAAGCACCTTTAAATACTTCAGAACAAATATCTAGTTTACTTCCATTTTATATATCATACTTTTTTTTAGTTGAAATCATTTTCTATGTGCAACAAATGTTGTCAATTGATTTATTCCTATAAATCTGTTTAAATACCAAGTAACATGCTAATGCAACATATTTCTTTGTTTTATCCATATTTTTATCCATATTTTTTGTATCTGTTTATTTAATGTAGTACTCCAGTAAATTAAAAAGGGAATTTGTTATTTTCTGTCTGCATTAAAAGAACTGTTGATAACTAATGGTCAAAAGCCAAACAGTTGTAAATTTGCATTGTAGCTCGCTTGAAAGGGCATTGGGTTAATTCAATTCAATTGTATTTATATTGTATTTTTACATTGCTTCAAAGCAGCTCTACATATAAAAAAAGAATAAGAAGAACACAGAACAAATGTCAGACATATTAATGGTATTATTGCAAATAATATGTGTGAGATGTATAAGACTTATTAGGTATAAACTAGGTTTATAGTATGTTTATGAATAAAGGGTTGACTGAACCAATAAAAATCCCACAAAATCATAAGGGTTAACATTGCAAAGGTCATGGGTCATCTTGTAACACAAAAAAAAACCAATTTACATTAAGTCACTTTAGTTTTAGCATCTGCTAAATGCGAACGATATAAAAGTTGATTTATGAGTAATGGTAATAGCATTTTAAATATTTTGTTAAATTAGAGTGACCACACCAGAGACTCATTTTTGCTGAAAGGTCTTTAATTTAACGTAACATTTTCTTGGTGTGTTTAAGGTGTATATAAATGTTTCTCAGGGTTTCATTAGTGCTGAGAAAGAAGGTTTATCACCAGAGAATTCATGTCTTACCCTCTTTTTAAGACCTACTTAAATATCAGACCTGCTTTGTCCCATTTGATACATCGATATCGCCTGCCCTTCCATTGACTGTACGATCCCCTAAAACCAGAGCATCTAAAACTCACACCTACACACACTACAGAAGTCAGCGTTCAGGCAAGACAGTTTGGATACACACAAATTCCTTCCCTTATTAAGCTGTCAAAAGAAGAAAAACTAAATCTCTTTAAACCAGTGCACAAAGCCTGGATCAGGCCGTCTTATTCTACCTGCTTACAATGATTCTCTGCGGCTGCCTTCCATTATTTGGGTATGTGCTTTCTAATTAAGCACCTGTTATAACAAAGTGGTGCACCTGAAAGCAAGGCTCTCCTAGCATGTCACAGAGAAAGGCTGGGTGAGATTGTGTTTTATTGCATTCAAATAAAAAAAAGTAGTTCGTTTTTTTAAACTTCTCCTTTGAATGTCTTAGTGTTTAATTATTATTCTTGTATAATTGTAACATTACACAAAATACCTAGATGGTTGCGCATCAGTGAAATTTACTGTTCTTCAGGGACACATGTACCAGAGCCAGTGTAACCCAACCTGTCCCAGAAGCCTACTTCACCTTTATAAGCACAGTCCCACCTCTTTAACAGTAATGTGTGGTTGGTTCAGACAATCAGCTGGTGTGATTGTGGTCCAGCCCATCACATCTGGCAGGATGGTGTTGAGACAGCTGGGCTGAGCAGGTGCAGAAGCGATGGTGTGTCAAGTATGATAATGTGGGCAGCGCTGAACAGTCAGCCTTCTTTCTGTCTATATCTGCTGTGGTTACATTATAGGTTCTTTACATCAGTGTACTGGTTCTAGGTATCATAGATGAATAATAATGAAAAATAAAGTGTCTTTATTATGGTGTTTGCTGAAGTTGTGCCATCACTACACTAAGATTTTTGAGGTCTGTGATAAAACCCTTGTATCAAAACAAGCAACGCTCATGGTATCAGAAGTTCAACAGTTCAACTAGAGCCATTGGAGCTGATATGTTATGGTGTTTTCAGGCACAATTAGTACTATTGCCACATTTGTAGGGTCAGCAAAGGCAAACCGTCCCAGTCAGTCATAGAGCAGACAGTAAAAAAGAAGCTTTGAAATAAATTCAAAGCAGTACAACATGTTAAATCTTGAAAAAAAAATCATGACGCTAATTTCGCACGTTTTTATTTGAGGAAACTTGTCTGTCTAGCATTACCTGAAAGATTAAACTTGGGTGTAAAACGGCACAGTTTGTTTTACCTCAAATTATTGAAATTATTGAGGAAAGATGTGCTATTACTTATTTGAATTTATGAATTGCTGACTTATTTTACCTGGGGGGTGATAAAGTATGATGAGCATATTCTGAAGGAGGCATTTGATGCATAGTGACAGACCTGAATATCACTGAGACCTGGGACTAGATTGTTTGACTTAGGCCAGTAAGCAACCACCAACCCCCTTAGCAATTGCAAAGCAACACACTAAAAGTCAGCTATAGAAAAATCGTAGCTAGAAAAAGCTTACAAATGTCCTGGGAACACGGCATCTTGTTCTAGCGATATGCCAGCAACTTTTGTATGAGCAACCATCCACATAGTTTATGTAAAATCCAATCTGATTTCACAGGAAACATAACTATTATATGAGGTGGTGATTTTGTATACATTCATACAATGTTAATCATACAGAAATGTGAAGGTCCACCCCTAAACATAACCATCACTGAGGAGAAAGCAGATTGTACGAAAATGTACAAACAATGTCATACACATTCATGCAAATTAGCCACCAATTCGAATTGTCATGAGTAGTTTTTTATATCGTTTTATATCGTTTTGGTTAAACTCTCTTCAGGTGACATTTAAGTGAAGCCGAGAATAATGCACTTTGTCACAAAGCTTATTCATGTTCCTGCTGTTATTTTCTCCCATTTACTCTTTAGATAAGAATGAACAGGACATAACGAGGATCCCTTACATCTCTAAGCGTTAAATTGGTGAGTAAACACAGACCCTGCTGTCTTCTCAATGGGCTGTAACAGCGGAGTAATTGCTGACTGACATCAAAGTGATTGTGAGACAATAGAAACACTTTCCCTCAGCCTTTGTGTTGTTAATGGACAGTTAATACACTGTTAATCAAATGCCAGGCACATGGCACACTTATGTGTCCCAAATTGCCACTTGCCTGCTGTTAGCAACATTTTAGCCTTCATTTAGTGTTGTGAAAATATTTACTGAGCCAAACTGCAGCACACAGTGTTTCATCCAGCTGGACAAAACACTAGACATTGGACTCTGTATCTGTGTACTAAGATAACATTTATAAAACTATGCCAATTATGTCTGCTTAATGCAGGGGAATATAAAAATCTATCGATCTATGATTTGCTAAATCAGTCAATACTTCTGATGGATGTTTAAAAAAAACAACTGCAAAAGACTCAACTCCCACTGTTACAATACAACGCTCAATGGATTACAGTCATTTAAAGGTTCATTAAACTAGCCTTGGTCAAGTGCAATATAAATACTTTGATTTACAAGCTATAAATGGCTGCCCGCTTCTACTTCAGGGTTTTATTGCGCATAACCAGCTGAGGAAAAAATGCCACTAGTGGCAATTCTGCACTTTCACGCACCGCATACCTCATCTTCACAGACACTTTGAAGTAGACTCAAACTCACATCACCTGCATGAGAAACAGAGCACAACATGTCAGAGCATGTTTACTAACCACTTAACCACAGCTCAGACTGACAGACTTGAGCAGGACTTAGCTCATAGAATTCAAGTGCAATCTTCAACCTATTATTTGTCTGGTGCCAATAATGCTTTGATGTACCTAGAAAGAAATTATGGCACTGGGCCATTGCTTTTAAAGCTTTTCCAAGACACTTTATAGAGTCTGTTGGAAAAATATCATCCTACAGTCCATTATACACGACAACTCCATAATGGTTATGGGGCAAAATTATGCTCTGCAGAAAATAAAAAGGGCACAGAAAACTTACAAGGAATATTTCACTCAAAAATATTAACATTATTTACATACTTTACATTGGTTTGCGTGTTTAGTGTTATTATTAATGAATCTTCTTTTATGTTTAAGTACAATGACAGAACATAGTGTTGTTGAATGTCTGTAAAGCTCCACCTGGAAAATGACTATAATTTTCCTGTCTGTCGACCATTTTGTGTTGTAGTTTTGTTCTTGTATATTTGTAGTCCTGTCCCTGTGGCTCTGCTCTTTTTGTTCATACTTGTGTTTCCCCTGATCAGTGTGTATTTCTGTATATAAACCCTGTTTCTTGTGTTTGTTGTTTAGAATTGTTTTATGTCGCTTATTGCTACTTGCTATTAGGCTACTCTTGTTTTGCATTTAATAAAGGTGACTTTGTACTTACAGCCTCACTCGCCTTCATCACACACGCCACTGTTATAATAATAAAATATGTTCAAAGTATTATGAAGTCATATGATAGTGTTGTGGTAGCAGTGAGGCTTCATCCTAATCATTCTTGAAGCTTCCTCACCATTCCGCATTTTATATGACTCTTATTAAACACACTCAGTTAAGCTGATGGGATGCTGTACTGTTCAGCTCATTAATTCACATGTTAATTCACGTGTTAAACGACTTGTTTAGCAGTTTTGTACATCCCTCATCATTATAAACTGTCGTTGCACAGAAAATTTAAACAGTCTTTACAAATTCTCATTTTGTGTCTTTTTCTTAATAATAACAGTAATAATAATAGAAATATATTAATTAGAATATATTGTATATAAATTAGATGTATATTACTTAGTATGTATATTAATTAGTATATTCAAAGTATAATAGAAAAATAATATTAGAAGTCATAATAGTTCCTCCTGGATGACCTAAAGACACCCAACCAAAGTCAGCATTTGAAACTATACTTTATCATTTTAAAGAGAACTAAAGCAGCTTATTTGCCCAGTAAGTAATTTTGACAAAAAAACGACTGAATTTTCACACAAAAAAATCGATGTTCTTTGCTATACATTTTTGGTAAAAGATTTTTTGGGTTTGGTGCACAATGCGCTAAACCTGAATGTCATGCACAAAACAGCTTTTCCAAGACTGCAGAGCTTTGTATAAGTCTTCGAAGGGCCTTATATCTGCTAAATAAGGGTGAGTAAAGTGCAGCACAAGGAAAGGATGGTTGGCTAACTTTAAAGATTCTCTGAAAGCTACAAATCTAAACAATATCAAACAGATTTTCAATCAACCTTAAGAGTAAAGCATTTCAAAAATCTGTACAACTTCTGTACTGTATGGCTCTAAGATTACAGCTCCTCGAATGTTTGACTGTTTGCATGTGTATGTTTGTTTGCCCCATGTGTGTGTCAGTCGAGGGAGATGTGGGTAAATGAATCCCTCCACAAGGTGCGATATGCCACTGTTAACGAAATAGAGCTCGGCTGTAAGAAATGCACCCTGGGCACCTTTTCTAGCCGCTGTTAATAATGTCATGATTTAATCAATAAACAGCGGTGGATCCAAGCAGTCTGACATTTTCTGACTGCAAGCTGTTGTAATTTACCCCTCCTGCTCTGCCTAATGGTGCCACACCGATGTCAAACAGAAAGGATATTAAAACAGTGAGGCAGATAAAGTGGCAGGAATTAAAGATTCAGGAAAAAATAAACAGACAGCAGTATAGTTGGAGCTGCCTTGCAAGTGAATAGTGTTCCATCACAAACATATGAATCATGAAAATGGTATAGATCATATGACCAAAATCTTACCACATCTTACTTTATCACAATAAAGATTTTCAACATAAAACAGTTAATATTGAAATTCAACAGATATATGGTATATATTAAATTGCCATTTTTGGATAACCCAGTAAAGTATGTACTTGAAACAACAAAAGGTATTTCATCTTATTGAATTATTATTAAAATAATATAAAATTACATTATGACGCTACTATCTAAGGGGACTTACTAAAGTGAGGAAAACAATAAACAAATTCATGTTAAAAAGACAATATTATGCGTGCTATACTATCACAATTAAATCATCAATCTGGCATCAATACTGCTTCACATTTTGTGACACTTTGGTTAAAATAAAAATGTATTGACAGTAATAAAATGTATCGACAGTGACCCTAAGTGGATACACTGCATTTAAAGCAATATAAAATTGCTGATACAGACACGCGTGATGGCACATGAAATCCTTATTAATGCAGAAACTATAAACAGCTAAACTTTATTCATCTTTTTACTTGAGTGTGATACTTGATCTGTACTTACCTGCCTGCTGTTGTCATGGACATTCCAGGTTCTCACCACGGCCAATCACAACACACCACATCACCTGAGTTCTAGTCACACACCTGCACCTCATCCAGTTAATCAATGAAGACACTATTTAAACACACACCTTTTTTTAATCGTCTGGTTTCATAGAGTTGATGTGGATTCAAGTGATATTTCTCCAGTGTGGGGCTTTCTATGTGCTCTGCCTTCCTTGGGTCTCCAATACAGTTTTGTCCGTTACATGTGGAATAAGAATTATCGGTATATTTACCTGGTCTGACAAGGTGTGCCTTCCTCCATCTGTTGTGGTTGTGGCCTTTGATCTCCTGAATCTGCAAAAAAGAACATTTACATTTATGCATTTGGCAGATGCTTTTATTCAAAGCGACTTACATTGCATTATACTATACATTGTTTTTGAGAATATGCAATCCCTGGGATCAAACCCATGACCTTGGTTTTGTTAACACCACGCGCTAACCACAGAGCTACAGGAAAGCTACAGAAGTATTTACATTATCCATATCCACTCTGCCTAATTATATTGGACTCTACTAACCAGGTCATTCTCTGCTCTGGTCATTGCTGTTAATAAACTGTAACACTTAACAGTTCCATCTTTGTGTTTAGTTATATGTTCTGTTACAACTGTACTGATGGCCATAAAAATATATCTACCACTGTAAATTACATGGCAAAATCTTTTCCACACATTTTACTATAGGACAATAAATACTATTAAACAGCCGACATAAACTAGACAATCATTTATTCTACCGCAGCACTATGAAAGAACAGATATCAGTTTGTGAGACATGTCTGGGAATTTATCTTGCTAAAATGAATGCAACAACAACACAAGGAGAAGATGGATGTCTAGCGGCCTGTGTGGCGTGGAGGTGCTGATGAGATCACTTGAGTTGTGTCGGGGAGATGTAGCTCGCTTTTATGGGGAGTGCTGAAGGGTGACATTGGTCTGCTTTATCTCCAGGTCTTGCAGGGTGAGATTGGACAGAGGTATGAAGTGGCCATAAAAAGAAAAAAGGTGTTTATCGCCAACTGCATGACATCATTCTGAGCCTTCATTCTGGGCCAATAAAGCAGAATGGCTTAAAGGGCAGCATTGATAAAACTGAATTCATGTTATCACATCTTCAGTGTGTGAATGTATGTAGTTTTGTTTTTCCACGCTAGTCCTGTAGGGTGTGGGTAGAAGTACAAGAAAACTGGCTTTTCATGCAAGTTTTCCTTTTTTG
>JAZGTJ010008397.1:0-21077 GCA_036877575.1 Botia almorhae
TATATATATATATATATATATATATATATATATATAAAATAGGGTTAGTTATGTGGTTAGTTACTGTGTAGTCTTACATAGTTTATATGTCTCTCTTAGAGTTTAAAAGAGACCAAAAAACATGTTTCAAACTGTGTTCAGATCTGCTAAGTTATAGGATGCATGAAATTTAGGCTAAATCTCAGGCTACATCTCAGATCTAATGAGTGGAAATCACCACAGATATTATCTGGGTCAATGTACGTGTATGGAGTCAGCCTTCAATTGAAACACACGCACACACACACACACACACAGATGCTTCCTTTATAAAAATTCCTTCATCTAATTATACCATAAGTTGCCAGTGTTTTTGGAAAACATGCCGAGCACTGATATCAGCCTGCAGCTAGAAGACCACTGAAATTGAATTTGTCAGTAAGCAATATTAAAAAAGGGCAGAGGATTCCCCATGGACCTCCCTTAAAACACTGAGTCAGTCAGAACTTTAATTAAACTTTCAATATACACACATAAAGTGTACTTTAGCTTTTCATAATTCTGAGACAAGCAAAGTCTGTGCTAATACAAATTTCATTTTAAAGGTTGTGGTAATATTGAAGCAGATTATCGACAAGCAGATTATTGTGAGTGACATAGTTTATGTTCACAGTTAAATATCACAGACTTTACTTTGAAAAGGAAATATTTATTAATGAAGTTTGCGTTAATTAAAAAGTTGAAACATTTTTTAAACATTGAACAATTCTTTCAGTTTTACTGGTCTTTAAAAGCAAAATTAACACTCACCAAGTTTAAATGTGAAATGAGGAATGTAATTTATGCAGGTATTGTGTATTTGGGATGTAGACAATAAACAATACGAGATAATAGCTACATCACCTTACATCACCCATATATGTAATTACAAGTTAGACAAATACTCCAAAGTCGACCTAAAAACCTCACAGACTATGTTACTCAATATTTAGAGGAGTAGCTCATCATTTATTCATCAAAGCGTGGTGTGGTATGAACTGCTACCTGATAGGACCTGCACCATGCAGCATGAGTTAAAAACCTCTGTCTGACTGCCTCTCAGATCTGTCTGTTCTCCTACTGTGTGCTGGAGGGGGCAACCAGGAATGTGGCAATTCCTTTCGCACACCTTACGAATATGTTAGTGTCTGCAGAGGTTCCTGAGGTGAGATAGAGAGAGAGAAAGAGAGAGAATGCTTGAGTGAGGGAGCGAGCAAGCGAGAGGTGTTTAAATATGAAATGTATAAAACAAGGAAACGCTAACATTCTCTTTTCTTCAGGGTAATGACAGATTTCATTTTTGATAAATAGTTCATGTAATTCACTTAATGAACATCACGTTTACCAATAATGGCTGATTCACATGCAGGAATGTTCTTCAGCTACGTCTAATCCACAATAAAAACACGATGCGGTACATGAGCGATAACATCCACCTCCGGTTCAGCATGAGAGGTGCTGTGATGGAGTGCCTCACCCCAGTGCTCAGAGGTCAGTGTGTGGATGACTGGACTGTGTAACAGTCAGTGATACAGATGGAAAGGCAGTGTGTGTCCTGGCAGCAGACATATAAATCTCTGAGCAGTTTGACCTGTGTGTCACATGTGTACGTTTGCATGCTTAAGGATGAACACGGTAAAACATGCTAATAAAGGGACCATCAAGGATTTATAACCAGAAAGGTTCAGAAGGTAAAATGTTAATGAAGGCCATTCATTTCCATATAATGAAATTAATGAAAGGAAAAACAAAATGAAGAGTCCCAAGTTATCTGAAGGCATGTGATGAACAGATCATAATTTTATTCACTAAAAATCCCTAGGAACACATAAGGTAATGAATACATTAAATGCACTGTAAGTTGCTTTAGACAAAAGTTTCTGCTAAATACATAAATATATATAAAAATCGTCTTCTGATATAGCTCTCAATTTAAATATGGTGACATTGACATTCAGTCAAGAGATAACGCACCAATTGTGACAAATTTAGCGACAAAAATGATCAGAGAAAATAGCTACAAATATCAACTTTTTATTCAGTTAGTTGAACTCTGTTTTTTTCCCCATGTCTTTGGAACAAATGTGACCTCACTCACGTCACTGTGGCTCCTGTTTGTTTGGTATTAGAGCTTTTTGAGTGAATGAATAATTTAAGCGTAATAACTCTCATACATAAATCAACGTCAGGTTAGCATCAGCCATGAGCTATAGGTGAGTGCTCAGCAAACTCAATTTAACATTGAATAAACGTCACCCAAATCAGATCATGCAGCATGCGCGCAGGGCAGAGGGACGAATTCAGAGGTCTCCAAAAGTTAATCTCTAAATGCTAGCTCATCTTTCCGCCACCTGATTTGTTTGTCGTGGTTCGTAACGTACACCAGGAAAATGAACAAATCAAGTCTTTGAGCAATCTTATTGTAATCATCTTTTCAATAAAAGAAAAGCAACAGGCTCGGTGGCCCCACTGAGTGCTAAATTGTTACATTACAGCTGATCAGAGCTTCGGGGGCTTCCCCTCGCGTTTGAGAATGCATGTTTCTGTCACAGTCTTGCTTATCGTTATGCATGGCTAATGGGAGACGCAGATGAGGCTTTGAAAAGGTTTAACGGAAAACGCTCTCCCCTCTGCTCCACAGAGATGAGAGGCTAGAGAAAGTTTCTCATCTGCGGTTCCACTTCATTTAAGCCTGTGAATGCAGTCAATGGATATGTAATTGTTCAGAGGCTGCAAAATAATGGGATCACTTTGAAATAAAACACAAAGTTAGACAATGGTAATTTAATACACCTATTCTGTATGAGTGTGTGCATGCACGCGGTGTGTCCCAGTTCCAAAAGGTCCTGGTTTCTCTGAAATCTTTATTGATTTGTGCGTTAATCTTCTTCCCCCGTGTCCTCGTTCTGGAAGAGCGTCTCACAGTCTGGCTGGGAGTTAGTTTGTTGTGCTTTATAGCTGAACCCTCCATAGATTCCTCTGGATCTGCAGGATGATTATTAAACATTTAAAGGGCTGGAAACCTCATTAAATCATTTGACTCATGCAAAAACCAGGAGGAATTGTGGTTGAAACCGTCTTTTGTTTATGACAGATCGATTTTTCTTTCTACGCATTCATTATGATCTCATGTAATGAATATGTATCCTCTTCATTTTGGTTTCTTACTCATTTATCAGTATTAAACGGATGAAGATATATATCGCACATATGTTAATTAAATTTAAAATGTAAATATGTCTTAACAACAAAGGAAATAAGTGTAATAATTAATTGATGATAGTTTTCGTTTTAACATGTAGACATTGATATACACTGTAGGAAATACAATTTTGGCTAAATGATCCCCCAAACTATATCGCTGACAAAAGCCCAAATGTTCTCTAAAACTAGTAAACCAGATTAACCTGACCAAGCTGGAAAACTAGATTAGTGAACCATTCTGGTTGAGCTGTTTTTACATCAGTGTTGTTTTTCAATCCAAACACAAATAATAAACTTGCATCTAATAGGCAGACTTGCGAAAAATACAGCTTACTATTGTAATATACACATATAAGCCAAACACAGACTGGTATAATGTATGACAAACAATGTCACAACACCCCTAAACATTACATAACTTGAACATAATGTGAACTTGATATGTACGTTAGGTAATTCAACTTAAGAGACCTTCATCATCTTAACACATGCTTAACAATGGCGTATCGAATTAGCGTTTTAGCTGCACCAGGAAATGTTAGCAAGCCAAATGAAGTGGTTGAACACAGTGTCAGCCTGTTAATTGTGGAGCTGTGTGTAATTTGTTGCTGGAAGGTGTGTTCTCTCACCGCCAGCAGGCATGTTAATAATTCAGTTTCTGCGAATTAAGAGATAGACGTTTAAGCTCAGAGGGACGTAAAGCACTCGTGTTAAAACTGAAATGCCTTTTGACAGAATCTCTCTGGTCTTGCTAGAGAAGTTGTCTGCAAAATATCAAATTTCAAAATGGTTTAATTATTAATTATTATAAAAAATTGTCTAACACACAGTCTAACCACAAGACAGAACATCAGTGAACGAGCTTGGAACATAATAAAACATAACGCATATAGAAATTTATTGTACTATGTTTAAATTCACCATTTCATTGCATAAATATCAATAAGAAAAGTCAGTCAAGAAACTGACAGATCCGTGCTCTAAAACATACATTCCATATGGGAACCAAAATAAATCTGTTGAAATACCCAACAGCTAAGTAAACCATCAACAACCTTGATAGACCAATGATATGCAGTATATTTTATACTGCATGAGATCAATTAAAACAGAACCAGAAACAGGGCGCATTTATAAAACACTGTAATCTCACCACAGGTCTAGCAGCCTTTCCGCACCACGAACAAATAATGAGTTCCTTCTGTTAGTTTGCTTCATTTCTCTAAAATTGATTCAAATATATTCCTCCTGTGATGGCATTCTTGCACCTCAGTTAAATCAGAGTTTGCTTAATTAATGCAAATTTTCCTCATCTGAGAACGTGCTGGAAGAGAGTTGAAGTAAACTGCGATACCATCAACGATAGCTTTAGGATATACACCCAGCTTATGAAATGAGCCACAATGAAACATCTCAGACAAAACTACGCTTTTTAGGTTTTTAAAGGGACTCTGAAATAATGGTTGTATTTTTAACGAAATCCATCTGTGAATGCTGCGTGCAACCTCGTCACAGAACGAGCACATAACATATGCATGAAGTAGTTTTATCAAGAGCTCCTACTTACGATGACTAAACAATTACATATGCATTGCAATTGCTTACAACTTTGTTAGCCCAATTGCAACCATAATTACTGTGTTTGCTTGAGGGTATTGTTTAACATCATCATCATTAGTGAATCTCTCTTTATATGAAAGTATACACTGTATAATAATAGTTTTAACTGCATTTTATTCAGTAAAGGTTACAGGCTTCCTTCTTATACCTTAGAGTGCCTGTGTTGAAATGATTGGACACCGGAACATATTGTATCTCAGGATGGGAGAACGGAAGCAACTTTGAGTATGTGATCAATACAGTATATGTGGAATGAGGCTTTTTGCGTCTATATCCTATAGGATAAAACACACTTTAATGTTTTTTCCAGTAAGCCAGGCTCATAGTCACAGTATATAGTTGGGCTGGAAGTATCGAATCGATCTTGTGGAGAGTGGGTGTGTTTGTTCATGGTCCAAGCTCTTGACCTTTCTAACAGTCTACTTATAGCTCTCTGTAATGAAACACATTGAACAGTGATGTTTTAGTCTATTAAAATTTTAATCAAGAATTATTAAAATTCCTTGTGAAAACAGTATAAAGTTTGCCTTACCCAATTATGTGATTGTTCCTAAAGGGGTAAGTGTATAATTTTTGTGCCCTTGGAATTGCATAAATAATGTCTGTTTTCAAACTGATTTTCCAAACATCAATATTTCATTATGGACATTAGTCGAAATAGACATAAATACAGTCTTTTTACCCATTAAAATTCTTCTGCATTTAATTTTCATCATATCAAATATAACGTATACCCTACCAATGCTGCTGTGTCAGGATCCTCAAACAAACCAGAATGCACCACAGCGTTTACACATTTTTGAGGAAACTAACCTACCGATGGCTTACTTGTAGTTGTCTCTGCAAGTTAAACTGGGACAGAAAGCCTATTTTAAACATCAAATACATTACACATTTGAACTTTTAAACGTCCCATAAATGCAGCTATGTCCTTAGAAGGCTTAAATGAGAAGACAGTTCCCTGGAAATACTGTTACAGCCGGAAAAATGCCGTAAACAAGCCCTAAACACGCATCATTATCTCAGGTTTACAGCATGGTGGCAGAGAAGATCATTTAGAGCAGAAGAGTAAGCTGTCCATCAAAGTGGAATAGAGACCTTCCATGTAGGTGTACAGAAAAAAACTTTTCACAAGAATTTCAGGTCATCACACCAGTTACACATGCAATTCAGACAGCCACACAGGCAGAACCAAGTGTGTCTGCATGTCCCACTTCCTAATGACAGGATGGGGCAGGTAGGTAGTCCCTCACTCTCTTACGCATCAGTAAATTCATTCACATAGACACCACACTGTCATGTGACATTGTCGGCTTTCATTCATTCAGTTGCTGATGGTTTCTGTTTAATTGAGCAGTAGTTGCGGGCTTAGCATAGCACTGTGCTAAACATTGTTTGGTACAGCAGAGATAAAGTTTTGTGCAAGGGCGCAAAGTTCCTCCAGGCGTCTTTGTTTCACAGCTGTCATGATGTCAAAACAATGTTTACTGTGCAGGAATACTGAATTCCCCCAAGCTCAGCCATGCTCTGAATCATGATTTCTAGTGATCTTTGAAGTTTTAGAGCTACTGTGTAAACAGAAGTGACATAAGCATGCACGTAAAGTAAGTAAATAATTCTGTTAGTGTATAAAATTATCATATAGCTGTTTTTATGGTAATTTTGGATTTCACTCTAGACAGTCTGTTAACTTAAGTTGAGCAACTTAGAAACTATTTGTAAGTAACTTGCAACCGTACAACTACTTGTCAGGTAGTTGCAAAATCATACAAAATGTAACATGCCCTGCATGATGCAATGTTAATTTATTTTAAATATATGCATTAAAAATTAAAAAGGGACCGACTTTCTATACAGGAATCATACATTATTAATTTTATTTTATTTACTTTAAGTTTATATTCGTGACAACGGACTACCATTTTTTTTTACAAACAAAGCATTTTGGTTGCCGTAGTTGCCGTCAGTAAGTTATTTCCCACCATACTTTTAGTATGCGCAACTGGAAAAAAATAACAGTGACTTGGTCTAAAAACTGTAGCACATAAATATTGGAGCATTTTAAAACTCTTCAGCATAACAGAGAGCTTTTTAAGCACACATTTCTTTCAGAGCAGAACACGCTTATCTCAGACAAGCCTATTTCCCAGCACTGGTCAAACATACACAGATCCATGTGTCAAGCGAGTTAATTAACCTTTGTCCATTTATTTCACTGACATTCCCAGCTTCCTTATGTCTCTATCTATTCCCTTTACACTGTGTAGTGTCGAGGTTTTCCCTTCTATAAAACATCTGGCTTTGCTAGCAACTTCCAAGAGAGGCTGTTTTACAGGGTCTCAGGAGGGAAGGTAAAGAAAACAATGAAGAATCCAGATTGTGGGGTAATAAATCTGTTAAACCGGCCTCATTGTTCTTCCCTGAAGTCCTAGTTGCCATGAATTATGTTGACATAATTGCCAACATGCCTCTGAGCATATATAAGATGCTTCGGAAAACAAGGTCACGTTATAACATGCAATAATTCCCAAACACACACGCATAAACATACACAGTGCAAAATTTCTTGATCAATCTCTGGAGGATATTGATGGATAGGTTGCAGATGACGCTGACTGTAATTAGTAGCTCGCAGACGTGAGCCGTGTACAGTACACCGCATTCCAGTTAATCACGCGGGTGTGAAATGAAGCCTGAGGCCTCTTGAGCAATCAAAACAACAGCTGATCATATCACCAATTTTGGAAACATTTGGAAATATTTGCTTTTAAGCAGAAACACAAAGAAATGGACAATTAAAAGAGGTTAACAATTTAAACAACTGTCAAAAGTGCGGTAAGAATTGCTAGAGATAGTTTGCTTGTATGCAAATTACAATTATGTAAATCAGGCGGTATATATTTATATATACATTTTAACGAACGATATTGGTGGAAAATTCAATGAACACCTTTATTGCGTTTATTGATACCCATGCTGTTCCCGTTTCAGCACCCTAGTCACTAAAGAAATTATGCAAATCAGGCAATGCACAATGTGCAATGCATGCACAAACACGCCCACAAAATTACTATTGAATGTAATTTGTACTGCATAACTTGCATGCCTGTTCTAAGTTATAGGTTGCAGAAGATGCAATAGGCTACCACAGACAGGAATATTGTTCCAGGTCTTGTAAAGGGGAATCCATTAAGATTCTCTATGGTATAACTTAGTCATCGGGCCTGTAATGGAGGGGGCTTACCCATAATGCTTTGTACCAGGCAATATAAATCTTAGCTTCATCTCTCAACAACACCCACTAAAATTTTGTTGGACTCCAAAAACAAAACAAATAAAGAGAAAATGTTAAATTATTATAATAAATTACCAAAGGGATGAAACAATAGTAATAAAGAAGACAATTTACGGTATACCAAACAAAGAGCCAGCCACAAAACTCCCATCTCTGCCTGTGCAACTTATAAACAGGCTTTATAATCTGCCTGCACAGCTGCAAACAATGTTTACTGGATCTGTCTGATTGGTGCACAAAAGGGGCGTGTCAAGAGTGACTGGAAGTTGATCAGGTCTCAAATTACTCACCACCAACTACTAAAGTACCAATCAAACTGATGCAGAATCAGACGAGCACATAACAATCACGTAATCACAATTTGTTGAATAACTGTTGCCATGATCAATAGATTTAATACCTGTACATTTTATTAAATATCTCTTCAAATAAAATTCAACATCCTTTCCTGCTTATTATTATTAATATTTACATCTTATTTTTCAAGTTCAGCAGCGTCTCTTATTTTATGGTGATATGTGCGAGAATCTTAAAGCCTGTACATTCCACACATTTGACCTTGCAAGGCTGAGAAACAGAAAGAACTGCTTATATCAGCTATAATGTAGAAGCAGTACTCAAGTGTTATGCATTAAATACATCTCATATGTGAATATGGTCTGTAGTTAACAGATGTTTTAAATCAATAAGCCTAAGTGCAGTCTAGACCACTGGCATGTTTTTTAAATGTGGGCTCTGTATGTTTTAAAAGGTTTTCAATAGTTTTAGTCTCTGGTCTAACCTTCGTAACTGGCCATCAGTTGCTGGTTGTCCTCCATGTCACAAAGCTGATGGGGCTCAAAGGTGTAAACACACCACACATAAGCATTGAAGCAACATACTATATGTTCCTCATGCTTTGTAAACTAGAACAATATTCTCAATTCTCTAAAGAACGTGCCATTAAGGCCAGACCTGTCAGTATGGTTCCTCGCAGGCATTAACTCATAGGGGAAATTCCTGATGGATGAGGCTGAGATATGCTCCGCTCATGTCCACTGGGAATACCTTCATTCTTTCTTTCCTCTCCTCACTGCTTCACTCTCATGGGAATACAGCGGTAAGGGAAGGATCCTCTGCTGCTTCCAGTGCATTAACTCTGATCAAACGGCTGCACATGTTTCCCATGATGCTCTCTGTGACTTCTACCCTGAACAGAATATGTTCATTGCAGGCTCTGCATTATGAATGTAAGCGGGCATATGTTTTTAAACATTCTTATGGAAGCTGGGGTTTAATAACAGCTGCAGATGATCATTTTTACATTATAAGATCTTTTTATTATTTTTGGGAAGTTATATAGAACCAGATGGAGGATCTTCATTTAGCTTTAAAATAGTTTTTTTTCACTTACAATTTACAGAATCCTCATTTCTAAGTACGTATCTTGATTAAAAAAAGGTGTTTTATTAGGGAGATGCGCAACCTTGACTTGCAAGGACGAGCAGAAGGGGAAAAATGCATTTCTGATGTCTGTTTGTGTCATTAATATTTATTAGAAGGAAGCGAGAGCAAAAGTATAGACACCAGCAAAAAAGTTGATCAAAGTCCACATTTATATCAGGCTGGTAATATAATTAGTCGTGGGTGAACATCGTCTCCTTTAAATTACCTTAACCTGCTCTGGGCATGCGGGTGGAGTCAGGGTCCAGGAACAGGGCCCTGGCAACACTTACTCATAAATAATGCTCCACCCATCCTCTCTGGGTCTTCTGCTGATCAAACACTCTGAGACACAGTGAGCACAGTATAAAATATAGGGGACGTACTGGTGTCCGCAAAAGTTTCAGCTCTCCAGGAAAAACTTGAGAGATGCTGAGTAGACACATAAATGTAGTTATGCTTCTGAGTCAAGCAATTTTTCTGAGAGCCAAGTATAGTTTTTAGAACTACACTGTAGGTCTTTATGTATCTATAAGAGTTAACGGGATAGTTCCCCAAAAATGTAAATTCTTCCATCATTTATTCACCATCATGCCATTTAAAACCTGTATACGTTTCTGAGGCACAAAATAGAAGTAACCAAACAACAATCGCAACCGTGGACACAAAATATATAATATCATACAAAACCAGTTTAGCATTTCTCAAAATATCTTCTGTTGTGTTCCACAAAAGGAAAAAAATAAGTAAATGATGGGAAAAGTTTCCTCATAATTTCCCTATAATCTATAGCTTAATTTGTTTTGATTGATAGCATAAGCAGATGGCTGAGAGGAAATGGGGGAAAAGTCAAGGACATGATGCGGACCAGATTTGAACAAGCACTTGATTTGAACAAGCATGAACATCACACATCAGTGTGTCTACGCCATCTGCTAGGCCACAGTTCTAACAAATCTTGAGCTTTCCAGTGATAACTAACGTAATATTCATCCTAAATCATGTGCATTACGTGCAGCATCATGCCATTGTCATATCCAGACTGCTTTAAATGTCGGCTGATTTATTTGTAGGCTGCATTTTTGGTCACACCTATATGTAAGATCTATGTAAAGACAGCTGCCTGTGTGGGCTGTAGGCAGCCAGTCAGCCCACTAGGTTTTTGAACAGAGCTTTAAAATTCATATTGCTCTTGGGTGAGCAACCATTCCTCGTCCAGTGTAGGAACATGCTGGTGAAAATATGCTTTTAAAAGGTGTTTATAGTCAGATTAGGTGATGGAAAAAATGGCCAAAGGGCTTTCAAACACAGAATTACAGGTTACATGAAAACCTTTTGGTGCATCTAGTGCATGATGAATCTCTGCATTTCTAGGAACCAGCTGTGCTTCATGTTTTTCCATTGCTAATCATAGCAGTCTTGGAAATGCTATATAAAATAGTCATTTTTACCATAATGTTTACATTATTGAAACATAATTTCTACATTTTAAAGACTAGAATTTTTTTTGAATCTCATTCATGTGAGTTTTATTTCTTTTTACTCACAGCTGCAAAATTATTATTAAATTATTACATCATATTTATATAAAATTGATATTTTTACAAGTTATAGAAGGGATACTAAAAACAAATTTTTGAGCAAGGTTACATGCAACAGCCCTATTTATACAATGCATTAATAACCACGAGGAGTGATCCATAGCACAAATTACAGCAACACATATTTTGAGTATATTTTACAATATTTCTGTGGTGCTTAGAAAGTTATGAAATGTCTCAGGAAGTGACAGTGATGAGCCATAAATATGTCCTCATTTAGGGCAATTTTCTGCGTGTGTAATTGCAAACGCTTACACATATCCGTGTATTAATTGTTCTGTTTCTAGCATGTATCAATGGCAATTTCCTTTACTACTGTACCTAATCAGACATTAGAAACAAAACAGACTCGGTCCCTGCTGTGCATAATCACATTCTATTATTCCTCTTGTGCTGTTAGCATATTTTTTACGCTATGTCTGTTTCATGCTTCTCATGCAGCTCAATTAAAAAAACTAAACTTCGGCAGTGCACTCTGTGTGACAATGTAACTTTATTATTCAGCTCAGCCCTTTACCAGAATTACCAGAAAATGTTGCTAGAAGTTTTTATATCTATTTATTTCAATTAAATAATGATAATTTTTGTTTTATGAAATTACAATTTTTTAATGTGCAGTGGGTCAGGGCTGAGTTATTACTATGGGGTGACACATGAGTGATGACCTTACATTCTGTAACTTAAGAACCACAGGAATGTGTGAATTCACAATGTGTGTCAATACATTCGAGCACTAGCCCAGGGTTTTCCTCCATTACTCACAATGTGCAAATGTATAGCACAGGCTATGCTCACATGCACTGCTGCTGTATAATGTCCCTTGTGTAATCAGACAGTGTATATTGCTGGTGTTTCACCTGAAGCATTACAGCAGATGAAGTATGAGAGTCAGGAGGAGTGAAGAATGAAAGTTTATATGGACAGGAAACAGAAAGACTGAGCGCCCAGAGGAGGTGAAAAAAGGGCAATACAAAGTATTCAAAAAGTGTTACAATTGTTAAGTATATGTACATTACATTATTACTTAAAGGGTGTGTGAACTTGTGTGAAAACAAAATATGACTTTCAGCAAACACAAAAACTAATAATGCACTTTTATCTGTAGTTACAAGAAACTTTTGAAATCAGTTAAATCTGTAAAGCAGCAATCTGTTTAATCACAATTTCTCAATGTGACTTTGACAGGCTCTAGGACACACCAGATGTTAAACAAAATAACAATATCCTAAAACATGTTCTCTGAAATTATTTAACTTTAAATTTAACCACAGCTGACTTTATGGTTGTTTGCTACATAATAAAGTTTAAAGTTTATAGAACTTCAGCTTCAGCAGTAGTCATTAAAATGCATTGCTTAAGGTCAGACCCAATGATGTGATGATTCCTGAACCATAACTCTATAAGAGCGAAAGTTAGCCTAGTTATGACCAATTAATCTGTAGTGTAAATTTACTTGTTAGGTCACAAAATATTTAAAATATTTTCGATAAAAGAGAATAAAGTAGCATCATACTGGTCTGTAAAATGTGTTCTTTTTTAAAAGGTTTTTGAAAAATGTTTAGAAAATTTAAGTAAAAAACTTTTTTATTTAAGTAAAAAAGTAAAACTTTCCCCAAATATTACTTTAGTAATGAGGCTTAAAGATCACATATTATTTATTATCCACATATTATAAAAGTTTTTATGATAATTTTATTATTAGTGTTATTGGTGTCAGAATATATTTATAGAACATATTTATATATTCATATAATAAACCCTTGTTTCATCACCTTTTTTCAACCTCTGCCTACAACGATCTGTTGATTTCTGTTAGAGACAACTCACTTTAGTGTAGACTTTGAGATATGTTATTTTGCAGATCGTTTAAACCTGCAAACAGCTAAATAACACACTAAAGGAAAAGTAAAAATCATAAAAAACATAATAGGTGCTCTTTAATAACTCAAGTAACTCACACCCCGGTAAAAGCACTATTTACATGCCAGTAAAGCACACAGAACCAATAGGCTAACAAAAGAAAAAGAGTGAAAAAGAAGATGGAGAAAGCAAACATCTTAGGGAAACCTTAAGACATAAGTCAAGATAAGACAGAGATACAGAGACACATTAAGAGAAGGTTTGAAGGAGAGCAGATCACAGTTGAGTTGTATACTGTGATGGCATCAACTCTCTGTAATCCCAGATCACAGCGATCAGATAGCATCTGCCCCTCTCATTCAAGATTAACAATAAAACCCCACAATCCAACAGTCTATCCCACATACCCATCAAACATTATCATCCTTCTCCTGTGGGTGGCCAACCAGAACGCAACCATGGGTTGTTGCATTTATTACACAAGTAATTAATGCCAATCTCTGTTTAAATGCCAAACACAGAAATCTCTGAAGCAAAATATCTCTGTAATATTGGAATGGACATTACTGTACAACTAGGGCATCTTGTTAGCATTAAACTAATAGACAAATAATATTAATGTAGCTGTATGCTGTAACAGTACTAACTTTACTGTAGAAACTACAGTGGCATAGTTTTTACCATTAAATTTAGATGCATGACATTAAACGAGTACAATAGAAGGATAGAAGGAATTAATAAGAATAAATTTGTCTTCTAAAACATAACATTTACTGTATATGATAAAATTATGTGGTAAAAATTACAGTGAACCAAGCATTTTTTTCTCCACCATATTTGCATGTGTTAATTGCTAAAATGACTTTTTGTCCGGTAGTATATTGTTTGATGTAGTTTTGAAAAACTATCCATAACATGAAATGCAAATATATTTAACATATGAACTGTCAAACAAGAAAAATATTCAAAGCACACATGGGCACATTTATCATTATAACCCACTTCTAATTATCAATTTTCAAGCTGGTTTTATTCGCTGCGGAAAAGCTTACCACGACACCACAATGATGTGTGACTGATGAGCGCTTTATGTTGATTAAAATATGAATCTGTAATTTTGCCTGCAATTTACTTCGGCATCTTAAAAGTGCCACTCAGTACAGACAACAGTGTTGCTCTACACAGCTCTCACAGCTGTGGGCAATTATGCTGTGGAGCACCGGGGCTGTCGTGCTCTCATGTGTTCATCAGCCCGCTGAAGTTTTCAAGAAAAAGCTGCTGATGCGAAGCAGTGTGCAAACAAGATTTTCCCTTATGTTTATATGAGGTTGGCCATACAGCAGAAGGATTTACAACAGAGTTGACTCTAATTCTACTGGGAACATGTTTTGGCCACCTAAACAGACTTAAATACGAATATTGCAAATGAGAAAGTTGCAGGACATACAGTGTATATACTGCAATGCAGCGTGTAACATTAAAACCACTGACAGATGAAGGGAATAACACTGACTATATCATTTCAATGGCACCTGTTGAAAGGTGGGATATATTAGGCTGCAAGTGAACAGTCAGTTCTTACATTTAATGGGTTAAAGCTGAAAAAATGGGCTTACAGACAGAGGGTTAGTGTGTCTGGTCCGATCAAACAGAATAGTTACTATAGCTCAAATAAATAAATAAAAACTTACCGTTGCCAGTGATAAAAAAGGTGTCAGATTATACATTAATTGAATGTGTCCCAGTTTGGTGCTAACAGAAAGTCACCCTAATTGTTAAATACCGATCTATTAGGAGCCAGGATTTGCCTTTGATAACATTAGGTGTCCCACATTAAAATGCTCCATTGCATAAGAAACAGATTTAATAACAGGATTTATCATCCAGGTGATCGTGCTGAGTTTCCCCAGAGTTTTCTCCAGAAGTTTCAGTAACTGGCACCCTTACATAATAGTCATCAGAGTCCTTCAAAGGGAGATCCCTGTGCTCTTATTAAAACACACCCCTGAAGAACAGTAAAATAGCTTCCCCTCCGCATTACTGAGGCAGACAACAGCGGTGACTCTAAAACCACCGGTCCTGCACATTCAGATAGCTGTTGAGCCGGTGTCGCATGCAAAACTGCAGCAAGTGATTCGATTTATGCATTTTACAGTTCATTATGCATGAGCAGAGTGAACTGGTGCATTTATGCAAAGCAGAAACCTATTTCTGCAAAAATGCAGAAATGTCCTTAAGCTGCCAGGTTTGACAGCTATTTTAACCGAAGGGCTCTGTTATATATATATATTAAGGATATTAGCTCTCACTCAAGGTTTACTTAGCATGCACACATTAATGTGTGCACAGAAAGCTTTTAACTGTCACATTTTATTTACTCTGGTGGTCTGATCTTTCAAAATGTACACAATATGAGTAGTATATATTTCACAGTCTTCAGTAAATTACAACGTTTCAGCTTATTCACTAGCCACACACATTTTAAATGAAGTGACTGTCATTCATATACATTGTGCCTCATTAACAACATTGTGTTTTGAGTTTCATTGAGTTTCATTGAATTTCATGGAAAATTGCAATTGGCAAGTATGCTGTATGTATCGTGCTAATTGTTACACTGAAGACAGTGTATGTTGGTATATGTTTCAATGGTTGAAAATATATCAATATAATTGTGCCAGAATATGAATTTCTTTAATTACAAAACTACATTTTTATTTACAAAAATATTTTTGAAATAGATTACTTGGACAAAATAATGAATAAAAAGCAGCCAATAAGAGTCAAGCATAGATGGAAATTCCTTGAAGTGATCCTAAATGGTAGTGTATATTTAAATATATAATACATTAATTATATAATGTACAATTATACATTATACTTTTTATACCAATTTACTATTACTACACACATCAACAATACATCAGGCTCACAGCTGATTGGTTCATGTCAGTGAACAAGTTTTGCACAGCTTCCAGTGTAGACAGACTCAGACTGCTGTGGCATCGATCGTGCCCATTGTGGACAGGGTGTTAGCAAATCAGGTGCTAAAATAACAGATAAACCTGTGCAAATAAATGTGGCTATTAGCAGGCACATTTCATCCTAGTAATTTAGCCCTCTGTCTCTGACAGGCACCACAATTCACATCGCTCATATGTTGTCACAGCTCTTTTTGGCTGCAAGCATTTATCAAAATTACATATAAAAGAAAACACTATTTATTGTTCTCTCACTGTTATGCTCTCTGTTCTACTCCTCATCCAGTTTTATGGTTGTCGTAAATACATCTGACATTTTTGTCAGACAGACCTAGAGGGCAGCTGAGGATGAAGGGGCCTGCTGACATTTATGGTAATAAACAAGGTAGTGGACTGGCGCCATTGATCCGATTCTGGCTCCCTGCGTGTTGACTATGCATCGCTTTTGAAGTGGGATGGTAGATAAAAAAGTCACAGCTGAGTTAATAAGGATACAACAAGAGACAGTCTGTCAGGGCTGCTGTTCCAAATATGAGATGAAGACAAAGGGACGCTATTTTCTTATCAAACGAAAAGAGGATGGAGGGGTGTTGCCTCCATATTGGACAGGGAACATGAAAGGATGCCCTGATACATTCTTGACCTGCTGGCCTCTGCTTGGTGTGTCTTTCATGGAGATCCATTGCACTATTTTAGCATTCCATTGGGTACCAAACGGTTTATTTTTTTAATATTGGAAGAAGGGATTAGCATTGCAATTTACCCCTAAGACAACAGTCATTTTTTAGTTCCAATCTGACTAATTAAACTCAAATTCTCTAAACAGATTTCGAATTTCTGTGAGGGCAAATAGGTTCGATTTTAAACAGAATGAGAAAGCTGAAGGATATTGTAAGCATTCTCAGGTTGGCATTCCTCTATGTTCAAAAGTTGCTAATGTTGTAAATTGCTTAGCTTTACAGTAAGTACATACGGGCACAGAATCATAAAGGCCACATGCTCGCCGCAGATATATTTGATGTTAAATACTACATTGTGGCATTTAAGGTAGATATATTTAAGGTATTTTATCATTTTGTGGGTCCCTAAGGAATCGAATCTGTGATCCAGGCCCTGCTAGCATCTTGCCCTAGCAGTCTAGCAGTTAAAGGAATTTAATTCAACAAACATATTTGCGTTTATTTTATTAGGAATATCACAAAATGAGAGCGTGACCAAAAGCTGTTTGCAGAGAATTAAGTTCTCTTACCAAAACATAACAGCCAATTTCGGTTTGCAAAGAAAAGTGTTGATGGCAAATTTATTTTACACCAAATATGAATCGACCAGAATGTGAATGAGCACATTTTTGTATTTTGTACATTTTTGTCATCAATGGCTTTTGATTATTTAATGCTTTATAAAGTGAAATGACCTTGTCAACTTCACATATAATGATAGTAGTAGTTAACGGTTGACAGGCTTTTTTAAATACATTTTATCATTAAAACACTTCAGTGAGTTTATTTTTTTCAGGGACAAACATTTTATATTTTTCAAAAGGAAACAGTCGATAAGGGTTCACCTCAGTTACTTTATTACAAAGTGAATAGGTGAACTTGACTAACTTCAAAACCAAACTTCAAACATGGAAAAAGAGCCCCTTTATATCAAACAACAACAGCAGTCTCTCAGTTCGGAGTTACCTCAATTAACTTATACAGTACCAACATATGCAGCCACCACCCAACCTGTCATTCAAGGTCTTCAAAAGAGGAAAACTGACTACATGCTAGAAACATCTAAAAGCCTTTAGTTTTATCTCCATCAGCACAATCCCAGAGATTCCTTGACCAGCCGTCATTGGCTGCAAGCCGAGGAGCCTGATCTCTAGAACATTCTGTTCAAGTATCATTATCCTCTTCTCAACCACCTGACTTCCTGAGCATTCTTTAAAAAGAATGAAAGGGAAAAAGGCTGAATTGAGAGCACTAGGTGTCTGAGACTTGCTCCTGAAGCAAGAGAGGATCTACTTGGTCACCAACTCACTCGGTTCCTCTGGAGACAGTAAATTGGTTGCCCTACTTGTTGAATGGAGTGTGGCATTAGCTCATTTTATGAGCTCTGACTGGGCTGAATGGCCCATTCACTGTAAATGGAACCATTAATGGGTCTGTCAGGTAAAGGAGAAAGCTCTTAAACAATTATCTGCCAAACACTTGAGAGCTAGGTGGTTCTGTGTAATGAGAATACCTGAGTAATAGATGGAACTAGCAAGGTGGTACCCTGTGATACTAATACGCCAGTATTTTCATGAGCCAAGAACACAAAATAGCGCCTCTTGTTTGTGTTTAATAGAAATTAGGATTCCCTCATGCTGAAACAGTTTAATAGGCTACTGTGTTTGTTTTTGAATCATTCTCAATTCCTAAACAGTTGGGTTTCCTTTACTACATTCCAAATCATAGAGCATGACGTACACTGTAAAAGTAAAGCTGTAAAATTGTTACCATAATTAGTACTTTTGCTACCATATCTGACAATTACAGTTGCTGGTGTGACCTACAGTAAATCAAGTCAATTTGATTTAGTTACATTAAACAATATGGACCTGAAATCAGTTAATTTCGATGTTAACACATGAAGTACTTTAAGTTGCCTGTCAAAACATTTTTCAGTATAGAAATAAAAGGATTTTACACCATCACACTGACCACTGACCATGACAAGGAGCCTTAAGCTTTCCAATGGGAATAGTCTGGTCAATAGTAGAGTTTTCTCGCTAACCAGACTGAATGATAGGTGAGCAGAGCTAGCATGAAAAAACAGGTGTTAAAGGGATTCCTCTGAGAATGGTTCCTTCATTTCACCTGTTCTTTAAATCCATTGAAGGGCCTGTAAAACATACCTGCTACTGTAGAAAATAACCAGTTGGAGGCCAGTTAAATATAATAAAATGCCTAGCTGCTGTAGCTGTACTAAACCATGTAATTCAGTCAGATACATTTATGTATGTGAGTTCTATCTGTCCTCACCCCTAAATTTGGGAAAGTAACATTCAAATCTTTGTCAGTGCATTGCAATGTGAGGGTTGTCTGTTTTGTATATGATATTTTTTGTCTGATGTAATATTGATGGAGTCAACTGCACTTCAAATAATATCCCTGCGTAACAGGATCAAACCAGCATAGTGATAATATACATGAGATTCTACGTGGAAATTTCCTCAGGGGGCATCAGAGATAGAGATGAAGATATCAGGCTTGACATAATGAGCTCCTTTGAGACTTCTGTTTTTCCTCTAAAACCACAGAACACCTCAGAGGACATGCAGAATACAAATTCTCCTCACCTAAGGATAAAGGGTTACATCACACCGCAGCGTGCTGGCGACAGAGCGAGCACATGACATCCTGTAAACCCAATTCAGGTCTAGAATTCTCACAGCATACATAGAGATGCTTAACAACAACAAAATTGCAGGTTCTTGTAATGGTGTATGTCCCCCTAAATCATCCTACTGTGTCCGTCTTCGCACAATGCCAGAGTGGTGTGCTGAATAAGTGGCCACCCGGGGGGAATGCAAAAATGTTCACCACCACACAGACGATTTTTTTGAGGTTGTTAAACTGATGTTACTCAGTCCCAACCGCTGGGTAAGAAAAAAGAGGATTCCCTCGATCAAAAACAAAGCAACCCACGCTGCCAGCTGGAGTCTGAAGGGAGAGACACACTGGCACAGCAAAGACAGACATGATTCAAGGTCTGGGCCCAAGGAAGAGGAAATTAAGATGCAATTAGGAAGAGGTGTGTGACAACAGAAGCTGTGTGAACCTAAGGCAGCCTCCTGCTGCCCCACTCCCCTGTTAGTCATTGACTTAACAGGCAAAGCTCCATGTATGAAGATGCCGCCTAAGGAAACTGATTTTAAACAGGCTTCAGATGTATTCTAATATCTTATCCAATGAGCTAAAACAAATGAAGTGAACTATACAGATAACAAGCAAATATTAAGTGTCTACAATGCTTATTTGTCTGTAGAAATTGAGTTATAGGAAACAGAGTCATCAACTTTAATAAATAAATGTAGTTTCAAAAAGGCTGTTTCAGGTGGCATTTTTATTCTTTTCACCAACCAGCGAGCAGCACAAACAGGATTGTGGGAACTATGCGTCTTGCAAATGTCACCAGATGAAGGCAGTATGTTATGCAAACATCGGATTCGGACTTACCCTGTTGCCTTCCTACCTCCATATATTACCTGTTATGGGAATTCGGACACAGCCAGGGTCTTTAACCTGATAAGGCACACCTGATACTTCATAACCACTGCCATAAATCCAGTATTGTGTTTTTATTTCACAGAGTCCTGCCTGATGCATGCACCACACAACATGTTTGGTTGCCGCTAAAACGATAAGCACCTGGTGTTGCACTTCTGGACCTGCTTCACCTTCAATTCCCCGGGTACGATGACATCACAATGCCCCATTTTTGGTTTCAGACTTTCTGAACATTTACCACAGTTTTTATCTCTACTATCAAAGGCAGTATCAGATTGTTAATTCCATAATTTTATTCCATATGTAAATGTAAATTTTTATATGATCATTCGTCATGTTTTATATTGAATAATTTTATATTTTAAACCTTTGAACACTATTTGTCAATAAACCTTTACACACAGAAAGAGTTTCTGTAAAGCTGCTTTGAAATCATGTGTTTTTGAGAAGTACCATACAAATGAGTGGCTTCACTTGATCTAAACAGAAGGTTCCCATGGGCACGTCACCAACAATCTCTCTTTCCATCTTCACCCCCCGCAACATCTCAGCACGTTCACCTGTCTACAAAATACACCAAACTGTGACCAGCCGTGAAAATCGCCAGGTGTATTTCAGATTCTGTTACACGGGATTGTAATGATGTCATTTCTTTTGATGATTCGCTGCCACCTTGCCAAATCTGTGTTGTCAAATAGCTCAGCCCAAATACAACGTTAATCAAATGCTCATAACAGATGTACTGTCCCTGTTGTAAGCACCTGGAGTAACAGAGCATGCAGATGCTTCTGGATGCTTTTGTGACTTCTTCCTC
>JAZGTJ010008398.1:8625-21077 GCA_036877575.1 Botia almorhae
GTCATATTTGATTGGATTCGCTTATAGTCACTGCACTATGACAAATAATGGTCATTCCAAACCAAACAAATCTCGGACAGGCTCATTGAAAAACACTTTCCACGGCATGGATTGAATTATATTATACTGTAAAGTACATCATAACAGAGGGAGAAATATGCCTTTGGCAACTCTAGAGCAAAAGTCCAAAATAAGATGCTACATGAGAAAACAACGTCTTCATAAATCGACCACGTGTTGATCGACTAGATCTTGCCAAAGAGACAATCCAACAAGATTTATTACACTTCATATGTGTTCATACTTTTAACAGGCGATGGCCCCAACTTCTATAACAATGTTTTTTTAAACGTGATCCTAATTTCTACACAGTGCATTGCAGCATTCAGAGAAAATGAGCCGGTCTGGTGGGCAGGCTCTTAAAATGAGATCAGAGGGGTTTCTGAGTGGATCTGGCAGAGGTTTTTTGCCAGTTTTAGTACAGTACTCAGCATGCTGATTCAGCAAAAGAGGTCTCTAAGTAATATCACAGATAATTTAAGATGAACATAAAATGAAACTGCACTTAGATGGCTCTATATTTTATTTGGCCTGAATGTTTAGTGGTGCTTGTGTAACTAGTTCTACCTACACCTAATTCAAGCTGGGCTTGAGCATGAAAGTTGGACACTAACAAGGAGGCTAAAAACCATGACCTCTAGCATCTGTCCCAATAGCACCTCTTGAAACCTCTTGGGTGAGGTTTACACACTGCACAGTTCTCACTCACTAGCTGGCCTCCATTACACTCACCCTCCTAAAGCTCACTCCCATCCGGGGGTGAGAGTGCTAATCATTATACAATCACAGCCTCAATTTGACTTCTTTTTTTCTTGTATCCTCTTTAGCCTGAGTTGTCTCACCCTTCATAAGCACACAGGCTCCAGAAATGGATAATGTTTGTATTTATTTTAAAATCAAGGAAACGTAAGTTTCAGCATGTCTCATATCTCTGCTGCAGATTGCCTGTAGTCCTGCGGCCATAGCACCACCAATAAGAAGTGCAAACACAATTAGGCACAATTTAACAACTATAAACCTTGATGTTTATCTCAGTCTTAAACTTTCTTGCCTAACCTGCGCACTGTTGTGCCACAGACGTTATAGATGTAATCAGTCAGGTTTACAAATGCCACCTGGCAGACTAATAAACTGGAGAAACGTATCTCTTTGACTTGCATTTGAAAGAGAAACTCAAGCCATATCTAGGATAGATCAGAATAGTACAGCCTTAAAGATGGTTTCTTGGGCCAGTCTGCAATTGCCACCTTAGCAATCACAAAGCAATGCCCTGTGCCCATGGCAGCAGGTTTTGAAAAGGCAAGCGCCACTGAATTGTCTTCAAAAGAAGAAATCCAGTTTAAAACGTTGTCATTCATAATAGTTAAAAAATTAGGATAGCAGATCGTAATCAATCGTAATACCCATGAAGCCTTTATCAGACAATCTGATTTGGTGCAAATATTGCAGTGTTCCTCTACAATGTGTAAAAACATCTCTATTGTTTATGCTTCACTTTGCCAGGTGATGAAATTATGCTGATTGGTTGTCTGCTTTCGGTGAACACTTCAGTGCTTTTAAACAGAACTCTGATTTAATTTAAAGGACTCTATTGCTGTCTGACTCTTGTAAATATTCGCACAGAGGAGCCGCTTGTAATGTTATCCAGCTAGCTGTCATGCTTAAGAGCCTTTAGCCTTTCTTAAGCCCTGCGTTTGTGAAGTGATGAATGTTTCTGCAATGCTACTTTCTCTCCCAGCACTGCACTAACCACAACTACTAATCGGATTAGCAGGAAATTACTTGTCTTGCGGATCAATTCATCTGAGTATGAGAATAAGGGACCATTGATTTATCTTTTTGCAGGACAAAAACTGCTCGAGAAGAAGCGCTTGTCACTGAATTTAATGGCTAAGCACATAAAACATTGAGTACAGAATTGTTTTTTCCTGTCGTCCCGAAGTTTTATTTTACAAATTTTTAAAATATGACTTTCATATGGACTTATGAACTGGAAACCATAAGGGTCATTAGGTTATTGTATTGACTTGAATTTTCAGTGTGATTGTGTCATCTTGGCAACTCATTAAAAGTGACATCATTTTTTCCTTACAAAACAATATTTATATCTTCAATATGGTATTATATTTTAATTTCCTGTATGCAGTCCTTCCACATTCTACACACGCTGGAGCATATTTGGTATTAATCTGTTTGCTTCTGAAGATGGAATACACTGTCCAACAGCAGTCCAATAGTCCAACATTCTGTAACGTTTCTGCATTCCCACTGTGAGTAATCAACCTGGAAACCCCAAGATGGACGGCCCTCTGGAGGACAGATCCATTTTATGAGATTACTCTGCTAATTAACCCCCTCCTCAAACCTTCTGAATCAGAGTCATATGTTGATAATGTAATGCTATTTTTTCGAAAAACCTGCAAAGGAGCATTCGAGGGAAAATACAAAAATTTGCAGAGTGTACAACAGTGAGTGGAAATGTGATCATGCTTTAGCCTGTTGTATTCTGAATGACATTTGATGTTATGGGTTTAAACAGGTTGCAGAATGACAGATGTTTACATATGGTCATAATAATAAGCAAAGGCATTACATTACATTATTATAATGATTAATCTGGCATAAAATGACTTTGGCTTGAGTTATGGTTACAGTGTACAAGCATGTAATGGGTTTAATGAAATGTGATTAAGTGCAGCCAGTCCCGTAGCTAGAAACTATTAAGTGCTAAATCACAATATGAGGCTTGTTTAGTAAGTGCAGCTGTCTCCCTATTCTGTTACTGTCTCCCTATTCTGTTACGTATGTGTAACTGTAAGGATTGTTTTTACAGTTGGGTGTTGATATAAGTGCCAATAGAGTTGCCCAGCTTTTCACTTTTAATAACCGGCATTCAATACTCTGATAGCACATTTACTTACATTTCTTCTGCTCAGGCCAAGAAACGAGACCAGATTATTGACCTTCTGAAAAGGCAAAGAAACGAGCGAATTAAGGTAAGAATGATAAAGCATATACTTAAACAGATCTGACCCCTTTACAGTAAGTACAGACAAACAACATCCAGTCAGTTAATTCCAGGATTCAGCTTGTATTACCCTAATTCACATCAGGGGGCTTTTGCTAACACAGCCTTTGCGTATTTGGATGCTGCAGGACAGGGTTCTTCAGACAGCCAAGTGTTTTATTTCTCATCCATTCATTAGAGTGCTCTCCCTCTCCCTTCCTCAGCACTTTTTTCCCAGAGCCTCAGCGGTTCTCAGGGCGTCCTCCCCTCTGGAGGTGGAGAGTAAATGAGGGGGTGGACTTCCTCCAGAGTTTGATGTCTCTCTGGAGAGCTTTATGATGTTAAGGGTGGTGGTGCTTTATCCTGCTCCTGTTGAGAGCCTTACAAACCCAGATTGCTAAAACAAGTTGCACTGAAGTCAGTTGTTTTCAGAATGGTGATATATTGGTAGTATTAGTGATTGAGTCCATTCATTTTGGGGGGCTGGGGTGGATGGTGTTGATGGGTTGGTCCTTACAATGAAGCAGGCTGGTCACATCTGTATGTCAACTTTAAATACTTGTTGTTAGTATAATGTTGTTATACTAAATACAGAAACAAAAAGGTTTGTTTTATATATGTTCTATTATATATAACAGAAGGAGATGATTTCAATTCAGCACAAACCAAGAAAACGTAACCCACTAGAAAGGTATGTGCCTATAAATTGTTGTTTCTTTGGTTACGACGTAGGGGTACCGATAAAGTAACGCAAGCATGAAATAGTCAATGGTATAGTGCTGTGCATTATTCCGTTCAATAAAGTAATGGTAATTAGGTTCTTAACAGTAATTTACTGCTACAGACAGTATAAGAGAAGCTGTTTTGCTGATGTTGCAACTGTACAGTAAATCACATCTGCTTATAACAGGAAAAAAACACATAGGACATCACCAATAAGTATTATTTACTCTTTGCTGTTAAAAATGTTTTATTTTCTTCAGGTTTCAAACAATTTCATTATTACCTGGTTACATAGTGCTACAATGGACCACAGTGGCTTAGTGGAAAATCAGCTGATTTAGATATTGATCTAAAATGTCTGATGTTTTCTGTGCTGAACGTACGGTTCAAACCTTCATTGATTAGCTGTCCTATTATCCAAAACAATTCCTTTGCAGACAAATGCATCATTACAAAATCTTTTAATTAACGTCATGTAAGAAGACTTGCATTAGCCTGTCTGGTACATTGTTTTCTGGCCAGTTAAATCTGCACATATTAGGAATTATATATTTATGTTTATGTTTACAGTAGGCCGTGTTTGACTGGATTTTTGCTGCATCTGCAGGCCTACTTAACGAAAATTATTTTAAAGGCTATAAACTGTTTTATATCTAATGGCTAAACATTATGAAACAAAACAATTGGAAAAGAAGGAAATGACATTTCATGTGTGTTCTGTTTAGATTTGCTCCAAGGACCTTTTCATCACCTGTGGATGAAGACCAAAAAGAAGTTATACAGCTCCAATAACTTATTGTGGATATTTTAAGAATAGTCTTGAAAAATGACAAAAATTGACCTACAGCGCAGATAGATGGTACCTGTATGAAAGAAACACAAAATAATATTTAACGAACTGTGTGCTCCGATTAAAAGATTGTGATGTGTTCATATCTACAAATAAAAGGCTCCTGCTTGTTAGTTGCTGGCAGCTGATGACGTGTTATAATTGTTTCTCTGTTCACCCGCCCGCGTCTCATTCTAACCTCTGGATGCTCACAAAGATTGCAGGATTGCAACAGATAACGGGACAAGTGGCTGTTCGTTGTTTCTAGCTGGAGCCGGATGATTTTTTTGTTGTTTTGATCAAACTGAAATCATTTCTGTGCAGTGGAAGTTTGAGGCGAAGGCGGTATAATGCATTTGGTTAAAATATCTGTTTGCGCTTTGGTTATGTTCATCGTCTCCGTGTGCGCGTCAAAGCTTCTGGGTGGTAAGCTAGACATGTTATTTTCTGCATTCGATTGTTTTTTAATATTTAATTAGATGCGCTATTTAGACTAAGACACTGAATAAGACAGGCTAGAGAAATTGTTAAAACGTTTTAAATGTTACTCCTCTGTGCGTATCAGGTGATGCTTTAAAATAACAATTAGCTGTAATATGAATGAAATCATTTCTTCATACAGTATAAGTCTGTTTTAATTGAAATTGCACTTTTTGTATGTGTGCAGTAACTAGTTTCACCCATGCAAATTGTGATCGTCTGTTTGGATGGATCCAAAGAAATTTAATTGGATCTTACATTTCTTTGGATCATACTTTAACGATACTATTTCTTGTCTCTTCACTGGGTATAAACCCGATGTCTTGTCCACCCTCCCTGTGGTGCAGACATTTACGAGCCCAGAGGTATGTTCTTCTGCAGACATGCAATGGTTTTCTCTAAATTAAATAATAGAGCTGCCTGTCAGTATACGTTTATCCACGAAGTCAGACGGAACCTTTTGTCTTTGATTTGCATGTGTCTACACTGACAGAAAAGCCTCCTGAGTACTACAATTATTACTACTATGACACTTTAGTACTATATATATATATATATATATATTTCTATTTATTAATATGAAATTATATTATTAGGTATAGGGACAGTTCACGTTTTTAACAAGCAGCCTTTTAGCTTATTGGCTGTTTATTAGTATTTACATAGCACATATCAGTGCGTTATTCTGCATGATCATATTGTACATCCCTTAATTGTACCCATGCCTACATTTAAACACAACAACATAACAGCTACCTTACCAAGCAGCAGTAAATCAGGAGCTGATGGGCAGAATTCATAGTTAATGATGAATATGTTTTCCATTCTGAAGTGTTATCATCGGTCCTTACATTGTACATGTATGGACAGTGTCCTCTTGAACAACCTAAATTTAAGTGCCTTTCTCAGAGGAACACTGACAATAGTTCATAGATCATCTGTAATAATTAGAAATTACTTTGTGTCATCTCTAAAAAAACAAACACAACATTTTCCCAAATGCACAAAAAATAGCATAAAAATATTTAGATGCATTTTATAAAGTTTGTTATTGTGTTGGTTCATCTTTAAGACTTCCAAATCATTGCAGTGCGGGCTTGCCCAGGCACTTCATGATCCCATGATACTATGATCTTTACAATTTGTACACTAGGTGGCAGGGGCGTCACTAAGGGGGGGAAAGTTAGGACAATTCTAAGGGCCCACACCCTTTAGGGGCCCCCAGAGATCTGCTTTATTAGTAATAACACTACTAGGGGGGCCCAACCTCATATTTTGTCATAGGGCCCAAAATTGCGAGCGGCGCCCTGCTAGGTGGGGTAAAATCTATGTACTTTTGAAAATAAAAAGTAAGAAAAAAGGGACAGTTTTGCTCTTTAAAGCATTATATTTGTATCCTCGTGCCTTTATTCTAAGTGTTTAAGTTGAAGGAATGAATTCATGACATCAAAAATGTACAACCATTACCGTTGTCTTCCTAGATCTTGAACCAAACATCTATGTTTCTTTGAAGGTCAACAGATATGCAAGCGTGGCACTGAGAAGCCTTGCTACAAAATCGCGTATTTTCAGGATAGCCGACGTAAACTCAACTTTGAAGATGCCAGCCGTGCCTGCAGGAGTGATGGTGGAGACCTTCTCAGTATAGAATCCAAGACTGAGCAGAAGCTTATACAGGCTTTTGTTGAGGAGCTGAAAGCATCGGATGGTGACTTTTGGATTGGGCTCCGTAGGGATCAAGGCTATGAAGAATTGAATGGAGACTGTCCATCTCAGTACTACTGGCTGGATGGAAGCCAGGCAACCTTCAGGTGAGAATAGAGAATCCCATTAGATGTTTTTAATTTTCCCACCAGTGTTGTTGTAACTGGGCTTCATTCACATATTCCTATTGTACACATCTACTGTATAATACTCCCACTGTTCCTTATGAATACCTTAGAACGTAATTGTGTTTGCGGGACAGGAACTGGCACTGGGATGAACCTTCTTGTGGGTTTGAGGTGTGTGTGGTGATGTACCATCAGCCGTCTGCTCCTCCTGGCCAGGGTGGTCCTTACATGTTCCAGTGGAATGACGACAATTGTGAAACCAAGAATAACTTTATCTGCAAGTACACCAAAGGTTGGGGAGGCATATATTTCTTCCTAATCAATAATACTTATTGTTATTTGTATTATTATGTGGAGTATTAGTGGCAGTGTTCGAAGTGGGCTGGTATGCAGCGTACCTTTTAATCTTTAACGTACCTTTACTTTCACTTACGTACTGCCAATTTTCACACGTCGCCATTACTTTGCCGCTCAGTAAAAGCATCTGTGTCTGGTGATTAGTCTCGACAGATCACATGAACGCAAGCAGATTCGGGCTACACCATTGGAAGTTCTCTTTTATGATGTTAATTTGAATAACCTGAATGAATGGCATTGACACCTAATAAGGATAGCTGACTTTCTGTATTTATTTCCGCAAGAAATTCCGTATTTTTTAACTACAACACACACACAACCGCACAATAATATGAAATTAGTTGTTTGACAAATGGATCCCATAGTAAATAAATGTATGTACCAGCAATACCTTCGAGTATATTTTTTCATTGTAGACATTTCAAGTGTGATGATAATTTTGCATGTGCCAGTACATGAGGGTACTGGCACTTTTTCCACTTTAAGTACTGAATATAGTTAAGTACTAAACTTCAGAACTTCAGTCCTCCTGCAATGATACCCCAAATTGTGCATTCAATTGTTTTTAAGCAATCAGATGAATTTATATTGGCCTGGCAGACAATATAATATGAATGAAAAAAAATTCCTATAAATATTAAACCGAGCCATGTCATGGGTCCAGAATATATTCTAGAAAAATTTAGGCCTGTTTCTTTTGACTTCCCCAGCATAAAAAAATCTAGCAATGTCCTAGCAACCCAGCCAGACACCATAGCAACACCCAGATCCGCAACATTCTGAGAACCAGCCGCACAACATCCTAACATTATGAGGCCAAGTTTTGCTCAGGAAAACATTATTTACATTTTCCTCAGCAAATATAAAAATGTTATCTGTAGTCGCAGTAATATTTGTTGAAAGCAGTAATATTTGTTTGAATTTGCAGCTGCTAAGCATATGATAACATGGTAATAGTGTGATGTTTCAGATAAACCTCCAGCACCAATTCCTGCAGAAAATGGAACATTTGAAGGTCTGTAGTACATAATTTCAAATTCTGTTCCAATTGTTTTTTCTGTTTCTGTTTTTTTAAATAAAAATACGGATTCCTGTAGTATTTGTGCTGTATTAATGCTCATTATTGCCATTTTCTTAAATGACTAATAAAGATTGTTGTATTGTGCCAGTTTGTGTGCATTTAAAAATGTGTTTTTGCTTTGCATTTCTGTCTGCACTGTAATTGAATGTTTGCTTAAACAGTAAATAAGCTTAACTTAAGTCTCATTTATAACAGATGCTCTTCCAACACCCAGAATACCCAGATACCCCTCTGTCACAGTAAAGGACGACGGCTTGAGGAAGGTTGTTACTGAACCTGCAGGTGAATATTCCTCTCACACACAGGAAACTATAAAACAGGGTTTAAATACTGTAATTACATTGATAATTAAATAATACAATGCTGAGACCCTGTTATTACTATTAATGGCAATTAAGTCACTATTACTCTCTTGCATACTATTACTGCCTTTTCTGGACAAAGCTTTGTACATAACTTGTCCCACACTTGTCCCAAACAAGTGGTAACAACTTCATAGTCACGCCCTAGCAACCAATTACAGTACCCAAGCAACCACCCTATAGACTTCCATTGAAAAAAATCCCATAGACTTAACATTGCGCAGATCTTTGTAATAGCGCTGCATCAGAATGTCGTAGAGACTTCGGGTTTATATTGTTTAGCTTAATTGAGTAGCACCACATTTCAACGCCCTAGCAACCAGCTACAGTGTCCTTGCTACCACTCTAGCAACCAAAATAAATTAGCCAAATCTCAGCACCAGAACATCATAGAGACATGGGAGTTGGCTCTTTTGATTCAGACATACATCTATTAGTTTTACCCTGTCTAGCCTGTGTCTAGCTACCCCCTAACAACCAATCACAGTACCCTAGCAACCATGCACTAAAATACAAGCCATCTCTCAGCCTTAGAGCATTGTAGAGGCATGTGGGTGGATTTATTTGACTGACGCTGTCAGTGGGCTTTAGGAATTGCCCTTGCATCATGTTAAGCTTGCTAGCATCATGCTAATTGATCCTTAATTGTGCTAGCATCATGATAAAATGTGCTATCATCGTGCTAAAACATGCTAACTTGGATTATCTGGAACAATCAGAATATTTTAGGATTTTGAACGATTTTAATGACTTTAAAAATTTTGGGGTTTTAAAGAAATGCTGTGAGATGAGACTTATTTCAGATTCTGTTTTATTTCTTGGTCTTTAATAAAATGTAAATAAATTTTCTTGAGGTTCCATTGACCGTATTACTTCTTTTGTAAAAGACAGGTCAGAATACCTTGATTTTTCTGAAGCACATAAAACGCTTTTTACAACCCTCAGATTATGAAATCACTCAGATTATGCTGGGATTAAATGGATCATCAGGTTTAGGTCAAACTGAGTCCATATCAGTTCTGAATGCTGTATTCGGGCACAAGGGAGACATACCAGATACTACAAATTAAATATTTTATTTGAATTATGCAGATTATATAATTTAAGATGAAGTTTGCACTAATCTGACAGTTTGGACCCTACTGTATGTTGAATTATTCACTCTTGAGTGGTAAATCTCAAGAAAAATCAGGGTTGCAACTGTTGTTTTTAAACCTAAAAATAAAAGTTATACTGATTACATTAACAATTATGTTGTTTCATGTCTTTTAGATAATGCTCTGAACATTGCCTACATTGTACTGCCTACCATACCACTTCTGCTGCTATTGATCGTGGCCACAGGAGTTTTCTGCTTCAAGCTTTTCACAAAGAGGTGTGATCACTCTTCATATCACCAACGTCAATATCGTTAATGTGATAAACCTCATACCACATAACAGCATCGTTTTATCTATTCAAGCAGGAAAAAAGAACCATCTGAAATCAGTCCCAAGGATCCAGGATACTGGGCAGCTGGAGACCGATGCCACAGCCCGAGCCCTGATGTCTATAAAGTAATCCAAAGGCAACGCGAGTCGGACCTTGCCGACACACGACCTGATATTAAGAATACTTCCTTCCTGGGTTCTTCTCCAGACACTCCACCAGGAGATTATGACAACCTGGCAGGCAGGGACACAGAAAGTGGTTTTGTGACACTGGCCAGCACTGAGAGCGGCTTTGTGACCACTGATATGTATTGCAGTGACACATTGCAACGCCATGGAAGTGAAAGATACTACAAAGACCAGGGATGGATGGATGAATTATATGAGTATTGATACACAAGAGGAACATTCGTTTGATTCTGCTTTCTCCTTTTGAGAACAATCCAACAATAGCTGTTGGTGTCTTTTTCGAGTTTTTGTGCCAGATATTGAATATTGATCGAATATTGGTGTAGACTGTCAAATCTAGGAAGTACTAAAGCTCTTTTATATCTACCATATATGCTACTGCGTACAAGAGTTTAAGTGTAACCACGTTTAAAGTTTGCAGATGGCATTCTGATAATCATGTGGATCACAGACTTAACCATAAAAAGGTAAAGCTTCATACTTTATGTTTACGAGGCTGCCATGACATGCTAAAATAACGACAAGAGTCATATTTGCCTGCTTCAAATGCATATTTAAGGCAAATTCTGGCCAGTGTAAAAATGAATTAAGAAATACTCTGCCAAAAATACCATATTAGAAAGATTACAAATGAATTGGATGATTTGCATGACCCTGTTATGCTGCTTTTACTGGATGTGTACTTCCGACAATCTTCTGCAGACTGTTTTCCTATGAAATATGTTTCTTATGTATAATATTGGAATGTGTATGCAGTAATGTTGATGAAGCCTTAATAAACAAAAACAAATAATTAGAACAAAATATACTTCTTTTCACATACAGGCAAACTGTAGCATTTATGGCATTATAAATATGTGCGTGTGTAGTAACGAAGGCACCGGTTTTGACAGCAGGGGTCGCTGTCTGAGCATTTTCGAGCGCACATCTCGCGTTTACATAAATGCAAAAACATTTTCATTTAAATGAAATATTACATAGTATACTTTTCAAACATACTTTAATATGGAAAATCACAAAGCTAACTGACAAGCGTTTATATAATACTGAGACAGAACATCGTCTTTAAAGAATATATCTGCTTTTCACAACATCAGGGTTCATTTATGAACTGATAACGACACCACACAGTCGGAAATCGGGGGGGTTGTCGAGATCAACCCACGCTGTGTTTTGTAAATAACATTTATATTTAAATTAATAGTGTCGTAAGTCGTAAAACAGTACAAACGTTTTAAGTTTAGAAACATTTTGGGTTCCCCCCCCTCGCAGTGCTGCCGAGTCCTTAAGAACTTTGTCATGACAAACAATATGATAACCGATGAATTAGTATGATGCTAGCATAATTTAGCATGATAGATGTATTGAAATATGACCTATGATGTTATGCAGGTGCTCTATATAGTTGCTAGGGTGTGGTTTGGAAGTTGTCAGGCCAATACCTAAAGCCTACTGACAGCCCGCGTCATATAAGCCCACCCACATGTCTTTACAATCTTCTAATGCTGAGATATGGCTTATTCATTTCATTACATGGTTGTTGGGATACCGTAATTGGTTGCTAGGGTGTAGCTACACCGTTATCATGGTGAAACTAATAGACAGAATGTGTATCTGAATCAAAAGATCCAACGGCGGGTCTATATGATGTTCTGGTGCTAAGATATGGCAAATTCATGTTGGTTGCTAGGGTGCTCTAAATGGTTGCTAGGGCCTGGCTGGACAGTTACCCTGGTGATATTTAAAGACTACTTGCCAGTCAAAAGAGACCACCCACTTGTCTCTACAATGTTATGGATGCTCAATGGAGTGGTTGCTAGGGTACTGTAACTGGTTGCTAGGGCGTGGCTATGAAGTTAAAATTTCACTATTTGCTGCTGCTTGCTAGCTGAGCGATATGAGCCCACCCCATGTCTATGACATTCTGATGCAGAGCTATGACGTCACAAAATTCAGCCCAGTGTTAAGTGTATAGAATGTTTCACTGAACATCTTACACAATCGCTTATAAAAGTCATAGCACATCGTCATAGCATCTCTCCTCAATAAACCGGTCGATTTAATGTCTCATTAATGGGTCTACAAGAAACTGTGAGTTACAT
>JAZGTJ010008399.1:0-21072 GCA_036877575.1 Botia almorhae
CAAGATTAAAGAGGTGGGTCTTTAGTCTAAATTTAAAAAGACAGAGTGTATCTGCCTCCCGGACAACACTGGGAAGACTATTCCAAAGTTTGGGTGCCAGATACGAGAAGGATCTACCACCAGCACTTGATTTTGAAATTCTGGATACTAACACTTGGCCAGAACCTTACGATCGCAGTGAACATGAAGGACTATAATAAGAGAGGAGCTCACTTAAGTATGGTGGAGCTAAACCATTCAGGGCCTTGTAAGTAATAAGCAAGATTTTAAAATTTATACGGTGCTTGATAGGCAGCCAGTGTAGAGTTGACAAAACTGGGCTTATATGGTCATACTTGTTCGTTCTCGTGAGAACTCTAGCCGCTGCATTCTGAGGATGAGAGAAGTGTATGTGGCTCTAAATATTTAGATACTGAATCAGTGGTTCTGTCATAAAATCTAACCTAATTTTCTGTTTTCAGCAGTTACATACGTGTGTTTGGAGTGTTCAGTCTCTGTTTCGAATTAATCTTGTGAAGGGCATTAAAGTGAATGCGGAGGATACTGCTAAGGTAAAGATCATCACCTTGAATCCATAGTAATCCAATTTACACTAGCCTTTAACTAGCCACTGGTGACCAGAACCAGTTTTGTACCACATAAAAATCCTATATTTTTACTTTTTGTGTTGTCATGTTATGTAAAAATAGCTTTCTAAAAAGAAATGTTAACATGACCCAAACTTTACCTGTCAGAATGACATCATTAACACATAACTAGAGGTTGATACAGACTGTTCCCTTTCAAGGGAACTCGATTCTGCCGGATCTCTGATTTAGGAGTCCGGACATGTAGGGAGGATGATACCTCTGTTTGATTTTCTGGCAGCATGGAAACATCTGCCCAGTTTATCCAGATGGCTGTTAAGTACAGCAGAGAGAGGGTACAGAATTCAGTTTGGCTCCCGTCCTCCTCACTTCAGTGGATAGTTTTAGGACAGCAGCACCGTGTTGGCCAAAGAGCAAAAGACTATTGGCGAAAGGGACTATAGCGTTACCTCTAACATGAGAAATCTGTGCTTTTACAGCCAATGTTTTATAGTGTCTCAATGCAAAGCTTACTAATACTTAGTGCTTTTTTCTGCCTAGCCTTATCGCTAAGCATTTTCACGAAGGCCACGGCTCTGGCTCCCTTGAGACTCCAGGGCATCCATGTTTAAATTATATAGACAACTGACTAGTCATGGCCAGCTCCCAAGAATTAGCTACACGGCATTGAGATGTTTTGTTAGCTTATATGAGGTGCTTAGGGCCCAGACTCAACCCCAAAAAGAACATGCTTTCTCTAGTTCAGAGAACTATTTTTCTAGGGATAATTTGGGACTCCATTATGATACAGACACTATTGTCTCCTTTACGTGTGGAGTCAAACCTTGCTTCTGTGGACAGTGTTTGGCTAGGCCAACACCTAACAATGCTTCAGATTTAGAGATTGTTAGGACTCATGGCAGCAGCGGCCACAGTGATTCCGTTGGGCCTACTGCATTCTATGTGAAGCAGACCCAGTGGGTCCCACTCTTGGCTAAGGAAAAATGGTCAGTGGGAGAGCCCTTATCTCTCTTGGAACATAAACTGCCTGGAAATGAGGGCAGTTTGGCTGCTATTGGTAGCGCCGTTCTAGCTCACCTGAATCTAGTTCTCAGACATAATGTCTGTCCTTGACAAAGCTTCTTGGGAGCTCCTAGTCCGGAGGGATCTTTTATCACAGGCTTGGGAGTCTATCTTTCACCCCCGGCCAGATATCTGGAAACTGTGGGTCTGGCCCCTGAGGGGAGCCAGCTCTTAAATTCTGGTCTCTCAACCGAGGTTGTAGAGACTAATCTGAGTTCCAGAGCCCCGTCTTCTAGAAGATTGTATGCCCTGAAGTGGCAGCTCATTGTATCATGATGGGGTGACACCATGTGAACCACCTGGTTCACTCCCCTGTTGGTTCAGTGCTGGAGTTTCTTCAAGAGCGCCTCTCTGTAGGGTTGGCTCCGACCATCCTCAAGGTGTATGTGGCCGCCATTGTCTGCTAGCCACAAGCCTCTATTGGGAGGCACCCATTGGAGTCTAGACGGCTGAGGCCTTTCTGTCATATGCGGGTCCCTTCTTGGGACCTTACTATTGTTTAAAGGGGTTTATCTTTGGCTCCATTTGAGCCCATAGAGTCAACCTTGGATAAGTTTCTGACTCCTAAGGTGACTCTCCTTTTGGCTCTTACATCGCTCAAAAGGGTAGGAGATCTACAGGCTCTATCAGTAGACCCTGTTTGCTTGGATTTTTCCCCTGGCTTTGTAAAAGCCATTTTGCACCCTAGACCAGATTATATCCCAAAGGTGCCTGCTGCGGCTTGTTCACCAAAACAGAAAAGGCTTAATTTATTGTGTCCAGTGTTGTAGATTTTAAGTATATGTGATAAACCCTGAATGAGATGTGTGTGTGAACAGAGTCATATTGGGGTGTCATGTCTTAACTGTGTAAAACCTGCACAGCCTATTAATATCCATAGTCCCTTACAGGGTGTGTAGTGTATGTAAAATAAGTGCAATGTATGCTATGTTTAAAAATGTGGTAAATCCAAAGAAGGGTAACACAGAGTACCAGAGCTAAATATGTACAGGCTGACATATGCAGAGAGAGAAACTACACCACCAGTCAGCAMTAGGCATGCTAAAAGTAAMATATAGGAGGGGCAGTAACATCGAGAAAACGTATATATGCATGAACTCAACCAAGGCTTGTTAGTTGCTCTAGTAGACACAACTCGGCTTTGTTTGTTTTAATAAAGTCTTATTTATTAAAAGATTTTAATAAAATCTTTTGGCAATGGAACCCACTGTTTGAGAAGTGTTTCTGTTTGCTAAGAAAAACCCACGACACCAGTTAGAGCTTTGAGGATCTGTGTCCACCGCTCCGGCCAGTGGCATAAGACCTTTTAGCTCTTGGTCTGTTTTGGTGGCCGCAACTAAGGTAATGTGGTCACAAAACAGTGCCTATCTTGAGGCCTGTGACCTTGTCACCTTTGACCATTAGAGCCCATTTTACCTGGGGTGTAGCATCACCTAAGGCTCTGTCTAGGGGGGCATCCCTAAGTGATGTTTCTGCTGTGGCAGGCTGGTCCTCTCCGCACACATTATTATATTTTACAGTTTGGACTTGAATTCAACTCCAGGCGCTCAGGTCCTCCTGGGTTGTTTTGCTCTGCTTGTGATGTTTTTGTGCCAATGTTTCACAGCATCTGGGGCAAGCCTTTCCTCACTGTGGCGTAGTGGGTATTATTATTTCCCATAGCATCAAGCCTGACGCAGCGTTGAGTTTCCTCAAAAGCCGGAACAGCCGGAACCGGAACATCTCCGGTTACGTATGTAACTTAGTTCCTTGAGACAGGGAATGAGACAGTGTGGCGAAGCGACAGCTCAGTCTTGCCTGCACAGTCTTCCTTCAGACTTTAATCTGATTACGTATTTTGCAGGCGTTAAAGGCTTTTAATGCTACGTCACATGACCTTGACCTGCCTATAAATAGGCCTGATTTTACACGTGTCCTCATAGCATCAAGCCTGACACAGTGTCTCGTTCCCTGTCTCAGGGAACCGGGTTACATTTGTAACCTAAGACATTTTTCCTTCTACAATTGTAGTTCCACCAAATTAATTGTTGTTTTCCACCTATTTTTTCCACAATTAAGACCATTTTAGCATTGTTTAACAGAATAAATCTTTTTGGTTTGGTTTTTGTATTTGTGTATGAGCAGATCCAGGTTCGAGCAGGGCTGTTTCATGGTACTGAGCTCTTGTGTAAGACAGCAGTCAGCAGTGAAAGCAGTAGTCGGTCTGAACATGTGTGGAACAAAACACTGGAGTTTGACATTGCAGTTTGTGACCTGCCGCGGATGGCACGCCTCTGTTTTGCAATTTACGCTGTCATGGACAAAGTGAAGAAACAGAGATCCACCAAGAACACACACCTGAACAAATACCAGACCATCCGCAAGGCAGGGAAAGTGGTAAGATGAACACACAACTTTATTAGCATTAAATGAGATTTATTAAATTAGCATTAGATTTATAAGCATGTCAGCAGTACATTGTCAAATTTTGTTGTCAAAAAAAGAAGTAAATAATAATCGAAACATGAAACGTTAATCTTAAAGAATGTTCAATTTTTAATAAAAGCTCTGTGAACAGCATTTTTGGCAAAGTTCAAAAGAAGTTGTTGGCACTTTTATTAAAAATAAATAGGGGCATTGGCAATCAACTTTACAATATTGTTTTGAAAGAATACCCTTAAACTTAGACCCTAGACATGTAACCATACACAGACCAAAATTGTTGAAGAACAAAATCTGCAGAACTGAGTGGGATGGATTCAAATGTGCTAAATGGAGCTGGTGGTACTATACTGTCATTGGCTGTGGAAAGCATAATAAAATGCAAGATGGTGCCGCACATGGCAGCCACGGTGCTTGGCTCTCCAGTGTTTGTACTGTTTTTGTTTCTCAAACACAATCAGTTTTAATAGGGATGAACTGCTGACGGCACTGATCAAACGCTTCAGAACGCGCAGATGGGGAAAGCGAGCCGGCGCACTCATTAAGCTTCGACGGCGCAGATTTCGAACGACGCTGCTTAGCATACATCTGGTGAATCTTCACTTTCTACCCAACAAAACGGACAAACTTCTCCTGCTTTTCCTGACAAATAAGGATTTTTCACGCTATGCTGCTCTGTGTTTCACGGAAACCTGGCTGAATAACACCATATCGGACAGTGCACTTCATCTGCCGGGCTATCAGCTGTTCAGAGCGGATTGCGACGCAGAATCAATAGGGAAGTCGCGTGGTGGCGAGACGTGCTTTTACATCAATGAGAGGTGGTGTACACATGTAACAGTGTTAAAGAAGATGTGCTGTCTCGATCTAGAAGCGTTTTTTATTAACTGTAAGCCATTCTATTCACTGTGAGAGTTCTGCTCGTTTATTCTCGTAAGTGTATACATTCCACTGCAAGCGCACATAAGCCTGGCTTTACAGAAACTCTCTGATCAGATCACAGAGACAGATCGACAACACCCGAACTCCCCTATTATCATTCTTGGGGACTTTAATAAAGCTAATCTCTCATGTGACCTGCCAAAAAACAGTGCGCATGTTACATGTCCCACCAGAGACCATAATGTACTGGACCATTGTTACACAGTAATTAATTATGCATATCACTCTGTCCCAATGGCAGCTTTGGGAGTCTCTGATCACTGCCTGGTTCATCTTATACCAACCTATAGGCAAAACCTAAATCTGCTAAACCTGTAGTGAAGACTGTAAAGAGATGGACCAATGAAACAGAGCAGGTTTTACAAGCCTGTTTTTAATGGACTGATTGAGTGTTTTTGAAGCTGCTGCCACCGATCTGGATGAGCTCACAGAGAGAATATATGCATTCCTACCAGGACTTATTTAACATTCAACAATGATAAGCCATGGTTTACAGCAAAACTCAGGGAACACAGGGAAAAAGCTCAGGCCAGGAACACACTAAATAAGGAGATATAAGCGGCTAAAAGGACCTATGCCAAAAGGTTAGAAGATCAGTTTGCTTCAAACGACCCAGACTCGGTGTGTAAAGGTCTGAAAGCTATCACAAACTACAAGACACCATCCCCCAGCACTGAGGTGCTGAAGACCTGAATGAGTTTTATTGTAGATTCGAAAACCCCCACACTCGTTCTGACCATCTACTTACACAACTATTATATGTACCTCCAGCAAATCCACCCCCCCCCCCACTGCACTTCAGATTAGCGAAGATGTGCGGCAGGTCTTCAGAAAGAAGAAAAGAAGAAAAGCCCAGGCCTAGACAGTGTGACACCAGCCTGTCTGAAAACCTGTGCTGATGAGCTGACCCCTATCTTTTTACAGAAATAGATCTCTGGAGTTGTGTGAAGTCCCTTCCTGCTTCAAATGCTCCACCATCATCCCTGTGCCAAACAACCCCAAGATAACAGGACTTAACGACTACAGACCTGTGGCGCTAACATGAAAAACTGGTTTTGGCTTATCTTAAGGACATCACTGGACCTTTACTGTACCCTCTGCTTACAGAGCAAACAGGTCTGTGGATGATGCAATAAACATGGGACTGCACTTCATCCTGCAGCATCTAGATAAACCAGGGACTTATGTGAGGATCCTTTTTGTGGACTTCAGTTCGGCCTTCAACACCATCATCCCAACACTCCTCCAGACCAAACTAAATCAGCTCTCTGTCCCTGGTCCCTAGCTCTATCTGTCAGTGGATCACCAGCTTTCTGACAGATAGGCAACAGCTAGTGAGAATGGGGACATTCATTTTAAGCAGCCGCACCACCAACACTGGTGCCCCTCATGGAAGTGCCCCTCATCTCTCTCCACTGCTTGTCTCCCTGTATACCAATGACTGCACCTCTAAAGATCCCTCTATCAAGCTCCTAAAGTTTGCAGAAAACACCACACTCATCTGCCTCATGGTGAGGATGGTGAGTCTGCTTACAGACAAGAGGTTGAGCAGCTGACTGTCTGGTGCAGTCTTAACAACCTGGAGCTCAACATGCACAAAACTGTGGAGATGATCATAGACTTCAGGAGAAACCCCCCTGCACTCTCCCCACTCATTGAGACATTCAAGTTCCTAGGGTCCATCATCACCCAGGACCTGAAGTAGGACACTCACATCGACTCCATTGCAAAAAGGCCCAACAAAGGCTGTATTTCCTTCGACAGCTGAGGAAGTTCAACCTGCCGCAGGAGCTGATGAAACAGTTCTACTCGGCCATCATCGAGTCTGTTCTGTGCACATCAATAACTGTCTGTTTGGCTCAGCTACAAAATTAGACACCAGAAGATTACAGAGAACGGTTCAGACCGCTGAGAGGATTATTAGTGCTCCCGTGCCCACCCTTCAAGAACTGTATTCATCCAGAGTAAGGAAAAGGGCTCATAAAATCACCCTGGACCCCTCACATCCAAGTCATCCCCTTTTGAACTTTTGCCATCTGGTAGGCACTACAGAGCTGCAAATACCAGGATAACCAGACATAAGAACAGTTTCATCCCTCAGGCAAACCTTATGAACAGTTAAATGTTACCCCCATTGTGCAATAAAAATATGTGCAATAACCTTACATTTATTTGTTACCATCTACATGCCAGTATTTTCTTAAAAAGTACATTGCAATTTTTGTTTATTTATATTTACATGTGTATTCTTTTATTACTCTTTTTATTTTTATTTTCTGTGTGTTGTTGTCTCTGTGAACTGGAAACCTGTGACACTAAAACAAATTTCTTGTATAAGCAAGCATACTTGGCAATAAAGCTGTTTCTGATTCTGATCATTTAAATTGTACAAAATATTTAATTAACATGGAAAGGGTGGTGCATGTGCTGAACTTTGTAAACTACAGGCAATTTGACAGATTAGAAAAAAATCCTTTTTGATTTTTTTCTTCTATAACAAATTAATTAATTTTTTAACCCACTGCATAGAAATTATATAGACAAATTTCATTCAAATAATAAACATTTTTATACAAAAAATAATGTAAATGGCTTTAACAAAAACATAAACTTCTTAATTAAATGCATGTGACTTTACATGTTGTCAGTACAGCTTAACTTTTTCTTTTCTGTATTTAGCACTACCCGATAGCATGGGTAAACACAATGGTGTTTGACTACAAAGGACATCTGAAGACTGGTGATATTATCCTGCACTGCTGGTCCTCTTTCCCTGGTGAGAGACCACAAACGCGCCCACTCTTTCTTAGCTTCCTGGTTTTTAATTTGTCATAGGGTGTGTCTGCGATGCAATGTGATGCAATTGGCATTTTTGTAAATATGTTGCATGCAATGTGTTGCAGATGAGCTGGAAGAAATGTTAAACCCCATTGGGACGATTCAAACCAATCCATACACAGAGAACGCCACAGAACTACACATAAGCTTTCCAGAGTATTCAACACAACCAGTTGTGTTTCCCCCATTTGACAAGGTATTCATACACTCACGTGCATATTAGAAAATTGTAGCCAGAGTTTTGACCATGAGCATAAAGTCTGGTCTATTTTCCAACTTTTAAGATCCAGTATATTCATAGCAAAGTTCTTGTTTGTTATTCAGGTAGAAAAAAGATGAGCATTGGTATACGGTTTAAGAACATTTGGACAGTTTTGAAGTAAAATATGTGAAAAGATGAAGTTAAATATGTGATGGATTATATGGAGTCTGAATGAACTGGAAAAGATGTCCAACTGGAAAAATTAAAAATCTTTCATTATTCACTCACCCTCATATTATTTCAAACCTATGTGACTTGTTTTCTTCTGTGAAACAAAAGAAAATATTTTGAAGTGTGTTGTAACCAAGCTACAGTGACACCCATTTACTTCTTTTTTGTGAACACAAAACCACTGAGACATTTTTCAAAATGTCTTCTTTTGTGTTCCACAGAAGAAAAAGTCATACAGGTTTGGAATGACATGAGGGTAAATAATGAAAAAAATTCAATTTTAGGGTGAACTATCTCTTTAATGTAGGTGGAGTCTGTAGGACGTCCTACAGTCATTTCACCTGCTTTTGCATAATATGCATGAAATAGTCAGAGCTATCATAAAATTAGTTAATTCAGTAAGTTTGGCTAACTTCTTTGCAATTTGCAGAAACTTGTAGGAGGCAATTGCGTGTAAACTAAATGCATGACCAAATATGAATAAAAAATGCTGTTATTACAGAAAGAAATTCTATGCACAATTAAACACATATTTGTTTTCTGTACAGCCATTTCTGTGTGTAACATCAAGTGAAATGTCTGTGGACATACCACCTGTGGCTAAGGCTACATACACATTGAAACACTACACAAATCCAGAGAAAATGCTTGTCATGTTACAGAACTGCACTGTAATACCATTTTGATTTTTATCTGTAGATCCTGGAGAAAGCTGCAGAAATCGCTGGGGCCAGTGACTCCATGACAATGGTATCATGTAGCATTTGTAAATGTACAATATACATCAATGTCCTATCTTCTTATCTATCAGATCCATTATAAAGGTTAAATTGTATTGTAAATTGTTTTTCTCAGCATTGCATTAAATGTGTTTACAAAGGTGTGTGTGTGTGTGTGTAGGGTCGGGGAGGTAAGAAGTTTTACATTGAGCTGAAGGAGATCATGGAGAGGGACCCTCTGTCTCAGCTGTGTGAGAATGAGAAGGATCTGATATGGACGCTTCGCTATGACTGCAGAGAAAACTTCCCTCAGTCTCTTCCTAAACTGCTGCTGTCAGTCAAATGGAGCAAACATGAAGATATGGCACAGGTATGTCTATAAAATTTCACTTATACACACTTTTACACATAACAAGTGTTTTTTGTCTCTCTTGTACTATAGCTGCAGGCTTTGCTACAGATTTGGCCGAAGCTAAGCCCTCGAGATGCTCTCGAACTTCTGGACTTCAATTACCCTGACCAGTACGTTAGAGAATTTGCGGTCAGCTGCCTTAGAGATATGAGGTGAGGTGCACTGTGCACACTACACTTGAACACTTACTGTTCTTTAGCACCCTAGATCAGTTTTTCTCAAACTGTGATATGTAAAGCGCTTCCAAACATGCTAAGCAACACAACTCTGCAATCATATGGTGGAAAAAGATACTTAAAGGAATTGTTTACCCAAAATTAAAAAAAGGTCATTATTCACGTTATTCTTTTTTGGGGACTGCCACTTACTGGATGTTTTTTTTGTTTCTCAATCCTGGAGATGGTCGTTTGTTGCACAAATGAATCTGAAATACTAAAACCAGCCTATCTGGCAGGTTCAAAGTCACTAAAATCACCTTTCTTCCATAATCTGATATTGTAGGCACTGATGTGTTGAAGAAGGTAGTCAGAAGCATACATGAGTTACACTAATTAACAATACTAATATTGTAATAGCTTTATGAATAACATGGTAAACATGATAAATAACAGGTAGCATATTAAACAATGAAGAGTGCTTTGATTTCCATGTTCCTGCCACTTACAGATAATTTCATATTTATAAACTGACCCATTACAAATAATATTGAGAATACTGATGGTGACTTAGTGGATAGTGGTTTAATCAGACGTGATGTTTAACCTTTGTAAACGGCTTTGTGTTTCTGTGTTTTAGTGATGATGAGCTGTTGCAGTATCTGCTGCAGCTGGTGCAGGTGTTACGCTACGAGCCATACTATGACTGCGCCCTCAGTCGTTTCCTCCTGGAGCATGCTCAGACCAGCCGCAAGATTGGCCATTTCCTTTTCTGGCATCTCAGGCAAGTGTGTGCATGTCTTTAAACACATTACCTGCTTCAGTAGGCTTATGCAGGAGCTATAGCATATGGTTTGCTTATGCAGGAGCTATAGCATATGGTTTGTTGTTGTGTGTTTCTTATGCTTGTGTTTTAGGTCAGAGATGCACATGTCAGCCGTATCTGTTCATTTTGCTCTGATTTTGGAAGCGTATTGCAGAGGCAGCATTCCACACATAGAAGTTCTTAAAAAACAGGTGCGACATTTTACAACATGACAGTACAGCGTCATTTAAAAAAAAATCTGCCTCAAGTTTAACCTGTTGCTTATCAAAGGTTAAAAATATTATTTCAAATATAATTAAAAGAGGCTTATTATATCTTACCACAAGCAGTAAATCTCTGGGTTAAAGCAGATGATGACAAAATGGTTGCAGAGTTACGCAGAGTTTAGCCTATAGGAAATGTAAATTTGGGTCACACCCTTGTTTTGGTGTCTTTGTACCAGAGAATATAGGTACATTAGGTACACTTGTTTAGAAGATATAGGTACATTAGACATAGGGCAAATAAATTTGTTTTCCATGATGTGACAAATGTATCATGTTAACTTCTTGGTAACTCAGAATCTCCTCTAAACAGTCAAGCTTTCACATTTTGACATTTTCATGTTACATTTATGCATTGAGCAGATGTTTCTATCCAGAGTGACTTGGCCCATCTTGACCCTTCATACTTTAAAAAAGGGTCAAAATATCTATCAGGTTTGTAAGCTGAAGGTAGGAAGTGCATTATTTGCAATTTAACCTCATATTATGTTTTGTAATGATTGTGTTGTAGGTTGAAGCTCTTAATAAACTGAAAGCTGTAAATGAGCTGATTAAACTGGGCACCATAAAAACCAAGAACAAAACAAAAGATGCCCACCTAAAGGAGGCAATGATGACATGCCTTAGACAGACAGGTTTCAACGAAACACTTTCTGACCTGCAGTCTCCCCTCAATCCCAGCATACTGCTCGCCGGAGTCAAGTAAGATCTCTGTGTTATGTATTTAGTATTTCTTAAATAGTTTTGGTATGTATGCCTGTTTTAGCATTCATTGTGTGACCATATATTATGACGCATACATGTTTTTTAGCGCAACATATATAACTTGTAATTATTTCTACTGTTAGTAACACTAAAATACATAAAACATTTTGCAACAATATCATGTATTCTATGTATTTTTTTTTCTTTCTGTTTTTCTGGTCCTTTTTATAATGTTTTTATACAGTTTTACAATATGTCTCAGTTGTTTGGTTTAATTTTCTGTAAAGCAATTCTTTGTTGTTTATGTTGTGGTTTTATATATTTACTTTTATGTAAAAACATGATGGGAAGGGCAAGAGATAAAATGTAGTGTCTTTATGATAGGTGATTGTAGGGGAAGTGGTTTAAAAGTCAAAGGGCTTTGTGATGTCAGCCAAAAAGAAATGTTGTTTCAGAGGCGGAGTAACATTTTGATTAAAGATGACAACAGGTTTTTTTCTTATGCATACTGGTAAATCATTTACAATGCTATAAAAACAGTATAAAATCATTATTATTTAAAATGTATAAATAACTCAATGTTTCCTCTGGCAGTGTGGAGAAGTGCAGATACATGGACTCAAAGATGAAACCATTGTGGATTGTTTACAATAACAAGCTGTTGAGTGGAGACACGCTGGGCATCATTTTCAAAAATGGAGATGGTGAGAAAATTACAGAACATGAAGTTGCAGGATAACATTTAAAAAATATTTTTTTAAATCTGTCTTTCTCAGACCTAAGACAGGACATGTTGACTCTACAAATACTGAGGTTAATGGATTTGCTGTGGAAGGAGGCCAACCTGGACCTCAGGTAGAGAGTCTTTGTGTTTGTCTGTGCTATACTGACCTCTACTGTTCTGTATTTTCTGTTATGTTCGTCAGAGTGTGGCTTTCTGTTGTTGCTTTTGTTCTCCATGGACGGAGGGTTGGATGGGGTGCAATTACTCCAGTTCATATGACCTTTGACTTTAGTTTCTCTCAATATAATTGGATCTAAACCCACAAAGCTAAAGCTTTCATGGTGTTTTTATAATGGAGAGATACTGTTGAAACATATTTCAGTGGGTCACAACTATTAAATTCCATTTTGTGTCATTTCATAATTTAATTTCGTCATAGTAATACCATGTACATTACCATGTGTATTTTTCCTTATTTCTATACTTTCATATCTCAGCCTTTTTTAAAACCCATCTCTGCAAAGCTGCTTGGCAACAATACAAATCTATCACCTTCATTAACTTCCAGTTTCCTTGCACATAAACTTTAAAATACAAATTCTTATTTACAAAGATCTTTATAACCTTGGTCCTTCGTATTTATCTGACATACTACAATTTAATGCTCCTGTTCGTTCCTTACAATCTTCCAGTCTTCTGGTGCAGAATTGTTAGTCATTCTCAAGTTTAGTCTGATAGCTATTATTGCCAGATTACTCAGTATTATGGCTTCCAGTTTGTGAAATGCTCAAGATATTTAAGCATCTTCCCTTCCTTCCTTAAAAACTCTTAAAAACACATTTTTCTATGAATATTACTGTTCAGATCTCAGTCTGTAAACTGTATTTTGTTGTGGATGTTATTTGTTTGTATTCCTGTATTTATTTGTATTAAGTCCTGTTTGTATCCCTCTTTGTTTTTCTAACCTAACTTTGTAAGCAAACTCTTACATATCGAACTCTTGTATATTACTCTTCAGCCCTTGGTATGTTTGTTGTGCTTTCATATGGATGTTTATTAACCATTAAGTTATCTTTTATATGCCATCTCCATGTAAGCTAGAACGCATATCTTGCTTAATGATTTTGTGGTTTTATCGGTTCAGTCAACCCTTTATTCATAAACCTACTATAAACCTAGTATACCTAATTAGTCTTATACATCTCACACATTTTATTTGCAATAATACCATTAACATTCTGTTCTGTGTTATTATTATTATTATTTTTCTTTTTCATATGTAAAACTGCTTTGAAGCAATGTAACATTGTAAAAAGCACTATATAAATAAAATTGAATTGGAAAAAAAAATTAACCTATTTTTATAAAGCGACCTTGGGTTCTGGAAAGGTGCTATACAAATAAAATATAATGTGTGTGGAAAACCAAACAAACTAGCACTGTGTCTGAACCAGATGCAGTGCAGTAAGTAATCTGTCTGTAGAAAATGCCCTGTGTGATGTAACATCACAGCCACTTAATGTTTGATAGAGATATGAAAACCAAGTGACCAACAGAATTACTAGTCAGTCCTCATGGTCATAAATACTTTTAATAAAAAGTTAAATTATCATAAAGTTTATCACTTTTTTATACTTTAACCCAAAGCACAGAGTGGAACAGTTCTTCTCAGCTCTGTCCCGAAACGCTCATGTCCCAGCACTGCACATTGTAGCTGTCTCTCCCATCTAGCACACCTGAGTCAACTTATTAGCTTATTAGTAGAGACTGCATAACCTAAACTGCGTGTGTTTGTTAAAGGAAACATCCAAAATGTGCAGGGGGGCACTCCAGGATAGGGTGGAGAAGCACAGAGGTAAAAGAAACATATAGAAATAGCTCCCTCTTGTACTTCAAAAGCACTCAGTGTAAAAGTTAAAGGTAGGGTACGCAAGTTCAGAGAGACAAGCAATAGCATCTAACTTTGAAAGCATAAGATCCCACCCTTCCTTCAGAGCACTCTCCAAAGCCACGCCTCCTCCAACACATGAACACACACATAGTTTGACAGGCAAGTAGGACAATCTATCATTGTATTACACAGAATGCAATGATTGGACAAATATTTTATGGTCCTCCGCCTTCCCCAGAAGATAAATATTTGTATAAATACATTTAGACCACTTTACCTAATGATTGCAATCAGGATGTGAAGAGACTTGCATACAGCATAACAAAAATGTTTTTTAACTCCTCTGCCTTTTTGACTTATGATTTAGTCTTGTGTTATCTCTTGTAGAATTGTGCCTTATGGTTGCTTGGCGACAGGAGATCACTCTGGTCTGATTGAGGTTGTGTCTTCGGCGGATACAATCGCGAACATCCAAAAAACAAGCAGCAACATGGCTGCCGCTGCTGCCTTCAATAAAGATGCTCTGCTGAACTGGCTAAAAGACAAGAACTCTGGGTGAGTTATGCAGACCTAAACATTACTGAATAAAAGGCTTTGGTGGTCGTCTAAATATTATAATTGCAAATACCTTAATGTATTACATAATGAAAGATGGAATATTTGTCAACATGGAAAAATATCAGTGATGTCAGAATTGGCCTGGACGATTAATAGGCTGTTTTTTGTGACTATTTTAAGTTGTTGACTGATAACAATGCTCACTTGACCAATTCAAGGAATAGTTCACCAAAAAAGAAAATTCCAGATGTATGCTTTTTCTCCACTAAACAGAAACTAGGATTTCTAGAAAAATATCCCATCTTTATAGGTCAATCAAATATGGTGGCACATTGATAACATCAAATCTTATCAGTTCTTTACACCTCATGAGACTAAATGTGACTTTTAAATAAAACATGACACAAAATTTTATGTTATTATAAAGCGCTACCAAATTTAATTTGTGCTGTAATTGAGATTAGATTTTAAAGGCAAGAGATTTAACTAAGTGTAATATATTCATATATTTCTTAAACCTCATATGTCATATAAGTTACAATATTTATGATTACTTATGTGATTTATAAGCATTAACATTTTGGTACCTCTTCTCTTGTATTGTTAGGAGAATATGAATTCCAGGTCCAAACTTTACTGACAGCCTTAACAATGGATAGTTGTATTTGTTTTGAAATGTCTTTTTTGAGTAAATGTTGGGTAAAATAAGTGTTTTTTTTATGTTTCTACAGTTTTTTATGTGTTTACTCTCAATTATATTATTTTAGCAGTTTCAATGCTATCTAGCAGCCATTTATTTATATTTGCATACAAATGCTCACACTAAAATGTTTGCAAGAAACACACACCCTTACTCCTAAACACAGAAACACTCCCCCGGATTATCTTCTGTAACACTTTAATTGTAAAACATTCTTAAAAAGAAATTAGTCTTAAAGTCTGTGTTAAGATTTTTTTATGTATATTTACGTAACAAATTATATGTGTATTATATGTACGTTTAAGACCTCTTAAACTGTTGATTAGTAGCCAACATTTAAATCACCCATTGTGAATGTCAATAGACTAAAGAAATAGTTTGGTTTTTGTTAAATTAAAATTAAACTTCTACAGTTGGCAGTCCAGCAGTTGTTAATAAAATTAATATTATTTATAAAGATTTATATCAGCAAGCGTTACATTAAATATATCCAGTATTTGTGTCCATAGTAATTGATGTTGTTCAAATAGTGATGCTTTGGACAAAGCCATTGAAGAGTTCACTCTGTCGTGTGCCGGTTATTGTGTTGCCACCTACGTCTTGGGCATTGGTGATCGCCACAGCGACAACATCATGGTTCGCAGTACAGGCCAGGTGGGGACCAAAACATTTCTAAAAGTGAAGCCACACATTGTGAAGTTCCCAAACTATACTAACTCATAATATTCGATGTTTGTCACTGAATATTTTATTGTAACCTAATGTGTGTTTGTATGCAATTCAGCTCTTTCACATAGACTTTGGCCATATTCTGGGGAACTTTAAATCGAAGTTTGGAATTAAGCGAGAGCGTGTTCCTTTCATCCTCACCCATGACTTCATCCATGTGATTCAACAGGGCAAAACTGGCAACACAGAAAAATTTGGAAAGTTAGTAATACTTAGACTTCTGTGCACTCAATGATTCTCTTTCTGTCACTGTACAAACATGTTTTTATGTGTAGTTTTAGGCAGTACTGTGAGGAGGCCTATCTGATTCTAAGGAGAAATGGAAATTTGTTCATCACACTTTTTGCTCTAATGCTCACAGCAGGCCTGCCTGAGCTCACATCTGTCAAAGATATCCAGTATTTAAAGGTAAATGGACAAATACAGATTCAAGAATTCACTTTTTTAATGAGTGCCATGTAACAAAAAGTAACGTAAGCTGTCAAGACGGAGATTTGATTATTCTCTTTCAGCCTAGCTCACCTGATGCATTCTTGATACACACAAAAATTTATTTACTTGATATAGATCATAGTGCAACACACAACATGTTCTACAAAGATGAGGATAATAAGCTGCAAATTGGTTCTTGTTTATATCATGAATGTGCGTTTGTACGTCAACGAGGCTGTCTCATTTCAGAAAAGTAACCATTACATTTCAAATAAAGAAATTACAATGATTATGCCTGGCAATGCATAGATGTTAACTTTATAATGGTTCCTTTTCTGTAATGAGACGACATTGATGTGGCCGACAAATGTGACCTCCAGAGGGCGCAGCCTTCGAAATGAGATGCAGCTAGTATGTTACCATTGCTGCACACTACAAGATAATCAGGCTAAATCTGGGCTGATTTTACCCCTTACAACAATCCCAGGTAATGTCCCGATCATCTTGGTGGTTGTACCGATTATCTAATTATTCAACATACCTGTGGTATGTTAAAAATTTGTTTAGACACTTGTTTGACACTCAGACACTCAATATTTTATTGTCATGTTTGTGTTCTCTCACGTTTTGAAAATCTGATATAATTTAAAAAATATTTTAGTGAGGCCCAGCCTTTAGCTTGTAATAGAATAACACCAGCTGTTTGTGTTTTCTAGGACTCTCTGGCATTAGGTAAAACAGATGAGGAAGCCCTAAAACAGTTCCGGCAGAAGTTTGATGAAGCTCTGAGGGAAAGTTGGACGACCAAAGTCAACTGGATGGCTCACAATGTAGCTCACCCTTCCTAACCCAACCAAAACACACATCAGACTCCAAACTGATGTCAGGGTATACCAGGAAACATAGAACTCCTTAATACCATGAAATACTGTTTATTAATAATTTTAATATATGGTCACATCCTGCTGAACAAGCTTCTATGCCTCATTTGGTTCTGTTGGATAACAACTGCCTTCAATAGACCAGCATGAATTGGATGTAATAGCCTTAAAGAAGGGATAAAGAATTCTCATCTGCCTCCACTGTAATAAACAATAACTCCAGCATGAGCTTGCAGTGAGACTCATGTGATTCAGATTGTGCAGTGATAGGACAAGGCAGGCTTTGGCCTTCCAGACTGATGTATAGCCATGTTAACACACTGGGACTCAAAAAATGGATCAATCAGGGCATAAGGTCAGAAGAAGTGTATCTTATCAGACCAATCCCATAGTAAATGGGTACCTCACTGCACAAATTTGTTTTGTCTGTTGTTTTGAAATAGCTTTTTTTTAAAACGGTATGTGCCAGACTACTTTATTACGATAAAATGTCTTCAAAACACTGGAATCAGGTATAAATACTTATATAAATATGGGTTTTGAGCATTTTAAGAATAATGCACTGTTTCTAAGCGCTATTGAGCGACTTTATGGTATAGCAGAAATTGTTGTAATAACAGAAACTGTGGATGTAGCACCCATAAATATTCACTAAGGATAATTTTGACAAAAACACTGTCTAGGTAAAGGGTCTTTCTCAATACATTCCCCAAGACATGGTGAATATGTATGTTGAGCACACCTTGTTGTAGGTTTTTCTTTGAAGCTAGCCATAAATAAATCCCTCAACTATGTGTCAGCACTGTATCATAGCCAAACCAGCAGTTCACGGTACAGTCCAGGACAATGGCCAGTTTTTGGAAACTGATTAAGGTGTTGACATTTTGAGATTGCTTTTGAACTATAGGTGGGTAATTGTGTAACAGCATATCAAAACTAACAATTTCAGCAGTCAATTTCATCAGAATATCAGCACAAAAGACAGCAGACCAAAAGGTGAGGTGAAAAGCCTAGCTGTGTCATGCCGCAGTCTACTTGATAAAACAGGCAATAGTAATCACAGATGTACGCCTATTTTTAAAGCCCAGACAATAATAATGATTTGTATTACTGATAACATGCTTTGTGTTTCCAGTGCTGCTTGCGCTCTTCAGCAGTGTAACTAGAAATGTATAGATGCATGGCACGTTCTTTGGACATTGAGAGTGTTGAATGAGAATGAGAAGTGTGTGAATGAGAATGAGGAAAGATGTACTGTGACATAAGTTTTTTAAAAGCAATGAAAAGATGTTAATACCATTATGTAAATTAACACATCCTGTGCTGTGATGCTATATGAGAGAATATACGAGAAACATACATGTCTATCAAATACACAAGATTTTATACTAGAGCTAGTTACCCCTGAATGTCCACGGGTTTATTTCCCATGTTATTTAGGGGATGTTTTAATGGCTCTCTTTGACAGTGCAATAAGCAAGAAGAAAAGGATGTAACCCTATATATTATGAATGTGCTTATGTTTTGCTGCTGGATTTTACACCACTGATCATTTGATTTCACACACAAGTTTTAATACACGCTTTGCTCTGTTTTGGCAATTTTATAGAATTAGTTATTTTCATTCTGCTGCTTTATTATTTTGCTTTTTTTATTAAAATATAAAAATGCTTAGATTGTCTTGATGACTTTTTACCCAATTGCACAAATGCAGTTTTTTAAATGCCAGCTAAATGTATAGGGCTTTGTAACTGTATAACATGTAACTGTACAAATGTATGATATTATGGAATGAAGGGTTTAGTTCATTCCAGTTTAGTTTTTAAATATTATCCAACAACTTGCAAGTCTGTTGCTTTTTGAAATATGACAGTGAAATTCTGCATGTGAAACCCACCTACATGCAACATCCTGTGCATGTACTCAACTCAGTCTGTTTATAAAACACCTGGGGATGTACTGCTTGACATCATAGCCCAGGGTTTCCCACCCTATGGCGTGTGAACTGCTAGGGATTTGTGGTAAAACTGCAGGCAGTTTATGTGATTGTGATATAAACGGCAACAACAAACTGTGTAAAAGTAAAATAACTTTAAACATTTTGTTAGCTTTTTATTTTGAATTATTAGGAAGCTGAAACAAACAGGAAAGTAGACAGAGAGAGAATGGGATCAGGACCTACACCCCATTAACACAACCACTCTGATGCAATGAGCATGTTGTGTGCATGTATTCCAATATGTTTTAAAGTATAAATTCTTATTTGACAGAAATTAAGTAATGTGAAAAATACAAAAATACATTTAAAATATGAAGTGAAAGATTGAATTATCTTCATAGATGGTGTGATCTATACATGTGGTTACTGATACTTGTGTAAACTTAAAGGGAACTGAAATGCAACTGAAATGCATCCACCTTGGGAGCAGCTGGTTAAATGTCACCTTAAAATGAAAAGTTAATATATTATAATGTTGATATTTTATCTACTGTAATACAATAACATTTGTATCTTACGTTTTCACAGTTTTGTCAAAATGCACTTTTTACGGAATACTTGCCATGTGCATAGTGCTTATAAAACATACTTTCAATGTTTCTTTAAAAAACGGAAAGAATATTATTGAAAATAATGTTAACTAATTTTCTAACACCTTAGACATAGTTGCTCCTCTACGGTTAAAAAAGATTAGGGACAACAGTTTAACGCCCTGGTATAATGAGCATACCCACGCTCTGAAAAGAACAGCCCGGAAAATGGAACGCAACTGGAAGCAAACAAAACTGGAGGTATTTCCGATAGCATGGAAGGGGAATGTTTCAAATTATAGAAAGACCTTAAAGTTCCAGATCTGTCTACTTTTTAAAACTTTTAGAAGAAAATAAACACAACCCTAGATATCTATTTGACACAGTGGCAGAATTAACCAAAGATAAAGCATCATCTTCCACTGACAGTTGTCAATACCATAATAGCCATGATTTTATGAATTTCTTTAATAACAAAACAGACACTGCAAGAGACAAAATCATAAACATGCAACTGTCCTCAACACAAACAAATCAGATGGTGCATCATAACCTGCCCAAGGAGCAACTCCAGTCATTTTCTCCTATAGATAGGGATGAACTCTCCTAGGGATGAATAATTCTAGCATCTAAATCAACAACATGTATGCTTGATCCTGTACCTACCAGGTTGCTGAAACAGATGCTGCCTGAAATTATAGACCCTTTACATAGTATTATTAATACATCATTAGTGTTAGGATATGTTCCAAAGCCTTACAAACTGGCAGTTATCAGACCCCTTATTAAAAAACCACAACTTGATCCCAGGGAACTAGTAAACTACAGACCCATCTCAAATTTACCTTTTATTTAAAAAATACAGGAAAAGGTGGTGTCTTCACAGATATGCTCTTTCCTGGAAATAAATGATATCTATGAGAATTTCCAATCAGGATTCAGGCCATACCATAGTACAGAGACTGCTCTCATCAGAGTTACTAATGACCTGCTTTTCTTCTAGGCCCAATGAGACATTTCTTCTAGGCCCAATGAGACTCATAAATTCACTAAACTAACAGAATGCATAGTCGATATCAAAACTTGGATGACTAGTAACTTTTTACTATTAAATTCTGATAAAACAGAAGTTTTACTTGTTGGACAAATACCCTCCACACAGAGCGACATAGAACACTGCCTTATTCTGGATGGATGCTCTATAAAGCCTGCTTCATTAGCCAAAAATCTGGGTGTCATTTTTTATAACAATTTATCGTTTGAAA
>JAZGTJ010008400.1:2541-21072 GCA_036877575.1 Botia almorhae
AAGGGATTTGCAATAGTACCATGAACTACACAACATGCAAAAGCAGCATACATACATACAAACATAAAATATATACAGTAAAATATTGGACGTTTATAATTTAAAAACCCTAGTCTAAGTTAGACGTCAGCAGTCTCCCAGCAAGCAAGCCAACATGGCGACAGTGGCAAGGAACCTTAACTCCAATGATGTATAGATGGAGAAAAAACCTTGGGAGAAGCCAGGCTTGACCAGGAGGGCCAGTTCACCTCTGGCACGTTAAAGCTGCAATTTGTAACTGTTTTAGATATGAACAGAGTTTATTGTGATGATTTATAGTTAATTATAGATGTAAACTGATGGTTCCAACTATATTTGATATGTCGGGCACTGAACAATCGTGCCAACAAAAGCGGTGAGGCATAATGTTACTAATTGCAGCCATAACATAACACTGCTGTGACTAAGCAGGGAACAAAATAAAGCTAAAGGATGTCATGTATATAACGGTAAGATTACTAAAGAAGTCTATCAAGTCCTAATGATCTGTCTCCGGGTCATTTCATCCAGTCCCCCACTATCTGGTCTCAGAGTTTGGATCCAGCTGACTACAGCACCTTGGGGAATGAAAGACAGACAGATTTAGTGGGTAGCCAGTACATCTGTTCTTATGGGAAGTGTTCCCAGTTCCGGTTTACCTAATTAATGCAGCCTAATAATCCCTTATGGGATCTGAGTAAAAATCCATACGACTATGTGTAGGCAAGATTAAAGAGGTGGGTCTTTAGTCTAGATTTAAAAAGACAGAGTGTATCTGCCTTCCGGACAACACTGGGAAGACTATTCCAAAGTTTGGGTGCCAAATATGAAAAGGATCTACCACCAGCAGTTATTTTTGTAATTCTGGGTACTAAGAGTTGGCCAGAACCTTCCGATCGCAGTGAACGTGAAGGACTATAATAAGAGAGGAGCTCACTTAAGTATTGTGGAGCTAAACCATTTAGGGCCTTGTAAGTAATAAGCAAGAGTTTAATAAATATACGGGCTTGATAGGCAGCCAGTGTAGAGTTGACAAAACTGGGCTTATATGGTCGTACTTGTTTGTTCTCGTGAGAACTATGGCCACTGCATTCTGAACCATCTGGAGTTTTTGGATTAATCTTGCAGGGCAGCCACCAAGTAGGGCATTGCAATAATCAAGTCTTGATGTCATGAATGCTTGAATTGAATCGGTATCTGGCTTCGAGAGCATGTGTCGTAGTTTTGCTATATTTTTAAGCTTAAAAATGCAGTTTTACAAACATTGGAAATATGGCTTTTAAACGATAAATTGTTATCAGAAATGACACCCAGATTTTTGGCTATTAAAGCAGGCTTTATAGAGCATCCATCCAGAATAAGGCAGTGTTCTATGTTGCTCCGTGTGGAGGGTTTTTGCCCAACGAGTAAAACTTCTGTTTTATCTGAATTTAATTGTAGGTAGTTGCTAGTCATCCAAGTTTTGATATTATACCAAGTTTGTTACTCTGATGAGAGCAGTCTCTGTACTATGTTATGGTCTGAATCCGGATTGGAAACTCTCATAGATATCGTTTCTTTCCAGAAAAGAGCATATCTGTGAAGACACCACCTTTTCCAGTATTTCTGAGATAAAAGGTAAGTTTGAGATGGGTCTGTAGTTTACTAGTTCCCTGGGATCAAGTTGTGGTTTTTTAATAAGGGGTCTGATAACTGCCAGTTTGTAAGGCTTTGGGACATGTCCTAACAGCAAAGATGTATTAATAATACTATGTAGAGAGTCCATATCTAGGGTTGTGTTTATTTTCTTCTAAAAGATGTGAAAAGTAGGCAGATCTGGCGCTTTTTAAGGCCTTTCTATAGTTTGAAACGTTCTCCTTCCATGCTATCCGAAATACCTCCAGTTTTGTTTGCTTCCAGTTGCGTTCCATTTTCTGGGCTGTTCTTTTCAGAGCGTGGGTATGCTTGTTATACCAGCGCGTTGGACTATTGTCCCTTATCTTTTTAAGACGTAGAGGAGCAACTATGTCTAAGGTGTTAGAAAATAAGGAGTTAACATTTTCTGTCGCGCTGTGAAGGTTTTCAGAATCATCCATTATGTTAGGCAATGAAGACAGTGCAGGCAGGTTTTTGATAAATTTTTAGTAGTAGAATTTATTGTTCTACTGTATTTATAGTGAGTAGGTGACTTTGCTGCCGTAGGTAAATGTATTTTACAGGACACCAGATAATGATCTGAAATGTCCTCACTCTGCTGCAGAATATTGATATAATCAACATTAATACCATAAGACAGGATCAAATCTAAAGTATGATTACGAGTTGGTCCGGACACGTGTTGTGAGACACCAATAGTGTTCAAAATATCTTTGAAAGCCAAACCCAATGCATCCTTTTCTTTATCAACGTGGATGTTAAAATCACCAACAATTAAGACTTGATCGGTGGCTATTACTACTTCTGATAAAAAGCCAGTAGAGATGACAGCGTCTGCTTATTTACCCCAGATGAAGTTATATTAAGCACCATTTTTTCAAAAGAGTTGTAATTAAAGTTAGATTTTTGGGCAGCTATAAAAGTATTCGTATAAAGTGCAGCAACACCTCCCCCTTTGCCTTTAGGCCGAGGCTCATGTTTATAACAGTAATTTTGGGGGATTTACGCATTTAATGTAATATAATTATTTTGTTTTAGCCATGTTTCTGTCAAGCAGAGCACATCAGAGTTTTGATGTGTGATTAAATCATAAATAAAAAAGTGCTTTTGTAGAGAGAGCTCTAATATTCAGCAAGCCAAGCTTTATTAATTGTTTGTCTCTATTTTGTACCTTTTTTATTTGTTTAACATTGATTAAATTACCATATAATTGTTTACAGTAACCAGTCCGGGGGACAGACACAGTTTCTATATTATAATATTTAGGTGATTCTATGTGTTGCAAATTATGTGACATCTGTGGCATGTGACGGCGGGCAGACAGTTGGTTAAGCCTGTCTGTCGGCTTCCTGACCTGGGCCCCAGTTAGTCAAATATTAGTAGTATTAGTAAGACTATGTGCCAAATTCCTAAATAAACAAGCAGCCCCAGCCCTAGAGGGATGGAGACCATCTCTTTTCAACAGGTCAGGTCTACACCAAAAACGTTTCGAATTATCTATGTAGCCTATATTATTCTGTGGACACCACTTAGACATCCAGCCATTTAGTGATGACAGTCTGCTATGTATTTCGTCACCACGGTAAGCAGGGAGGGGGCCAGAGAATATTACTGTGTCCGACATTGTACTAGCAAGTTCACACATAGATAGAATAGATCAATTAAGTACAACAAAAAGATAAGAGATATTTTTCTTTGAGATATTTGAGTGAGCAGGGCTGTTCATGGTAGTTTAACCCTTCTCATTCTTTTGCACAGAGGGAATTGGAAAGCGGAAGTGACTCACAAAATTCTCAATTGTATCCTACTAGCAAAAAATTCTCTTTTCTCCCATGAAGTCTTGTGCATGCTTATGGCTGAAGTTTCTGCCATCATTAACACTAGACCTCTCATTCCTGTATTAAGTGACCCTCAGTCTCCATTCATATTGACTACTCTAGAGAGTATCTACCAACCCTACAATGCTGCATAAAATGGAATGAGATAACTTCACAACAGTGAAAGGTGACGTCATCCTGTAGGATAACCAAGCTGCTCGCAAAACATGGCCTGTATGTGTGTGTGTGTGTGTGTGTGTGTGTGTGAGAGAGAGAGAGAGAGAGAGAGAGAGAGAAAGAGACAGAGAGGAGGAGTGTTTACTGAGACAAAAGAGACGCATCATAGGGAGGGGCTCAGCAGCTGTCCACCACACTCCTTTGTTCACCATCACTGACATCGTCCCTGTTCAAAATTGTAACTGTACTATTAATGTACTTAAACAACAGATCAAATAGACAGACATTTGTAAGTGTATAAGACTGCTGCTTGACACCAGAATTCAGAAGATAGTGTATCGAACGATCCGATTGAATCGATTCACAAATCCGTCTGAACGATTCGTTATTGAATCTAGCCCGTGTGAAATACTCGCTCACGACTGAAACTGAATCGAAATTTTAGTCATGTCCGACTCAAGAATTAGTAATATAATCCTTGTGTAACACGAACAGCTGAGCATATTGGCTAACAGCAACATGCCACAAGAAGAACCGATGAGTCATTTTTTGAACCAGTAAATTAAAACGAATTATTTGAAAGAACCGAGTCGCGTAAATGATTCGGATTTCCGCACACTGCGCTGTGGCGCCCCCTGCTGGCTAAAATAGCACAGGGCAGGGAGGGAGGAGCCCGTGAGACAATCAGCTCCAGTGTGCGCAATCGTTAGCACAGACAGAAGACTAAATCCCTTATCACCCCACAACAAATCATGTCTTTCCAGGGCAAAAAGAATATCCCAAAGATCACTGTAAGTTCAGACCTTTACATTAACCTGCAGTAATGTTGTAATGCACGTTTTACAATGTTTTTTGTGTTGGTAACAAAAGCTTTAGTAGAATTGCATGCTGGGCTTCAGATCACCAAATAAAATGTTGGTTTATAGCCTATTGATTGATTTTTCATAATATTCCCAGTTTAGATGTATGTAATAAATTGCTTTTAGGAGGAATCATATTTAAAGTGCAATCGCGTTTAAAATAGCTTACTGATGCCATACAATATTAATGTTGTTGTGTTTTATTACATTTTTTCTATCAATCTTTACGCATAAACCAGAAATAATATAATAACATAAGGTTGTTAGGTTCATCTGAGCTGGCGGACTGCAGCAGTGAAATCACGCCCATATCTGACATTACTGCAGGTTTATATGGCCGGTGGAATTAACACCAGACACAATGATCATTATAAACGGACGTTTTTATAAAGGTTGGGCCCATATGTATGAATGATGCAAAGGGCGTTCAAATACAGCAATGTGTTGAGCTTTTTGCGTGATGCTTTGTCTTGGTCCTGATGCAGTCCGGTCAAAGGAGCCCGAGTGTTATACATTAAACCACATCAATCGTATTGTATTTTTGTTCTTTCCGATCAGCAGATCTGCGTTCATACTGAACGGAAAGAATAAAAAAAAACGATTGATGTGGTTTAATGTGTGTGTAACGGCACTGATATGAGGAGAGATGATAAGGGATTTCATTCTCACTAACTGCAGCTAAACATTGTCAGCACCAGAACTGCAGGACTGGGGAGATTGTAAAACGCATTACTTGGCTTAATGTTCTAAAGCAACAACCAGGAAAACAATTTCTCTTGCCATTATACCATTATGGTGTACTGGGTTTAAATAAAAAAGAAAAGGCAGAAATGGGCTGTTTGTGTTTTTGATACAAATGTTTATATTCAAAGCTTATATTAATTCCTAAATACAAAAATGTATGCTATGTGAACTTTGAAGTCTAAATTGTTCTTTTTGAGGTGGAACTAGGTTCATATTTATGCACATTTATCCAAAGCGACAGTGCATTGAATTTTTTATCAGTACCCTGGAGATTGAACCCACAACCTTTGCACTGCTAACACAATTCTGTACCATTTGAGCTACAGAAACACCAGATGATCAGATAATACATGTAACTGATTTGTTCATGTAAACAATAACAGTATTAATATGTTACCATGTCCAGTGGTAATATTACAGAATCTCTGTGCACTCCAGTGTAAGAAGTTCTAACGGCAATTTTAAGATCAGGTTGTAGAAACCGGACTTACTTAACAGAGACTGGCTGTGATGTGTATTAAGATTAGTAAGTTTTAGTGTTTTTACTAGTATTTTGATGTATGATAAATATTTTGGTAACCGGGCAACAAGGCGGCAGACTGGTTGCATACATACAGAGTGTTTCTGTGATTCCCAACACCCCCATCCCCCCTACACACAACAAATGACAACATTGCTGTCTGTACACATGCCTCAGATGGGACTTAGGCATTTGTACAATTTTCGGTTTATTACACTAAATACACATTCTGCACACTACTGTCAAAATTGGGCACACTGATCGTTTCTGCTGCAGTTCCTTGCACAGTGTCTGAGGGAGTGGCTTGCCCTCCCCAACCTGTTGTGCTGGTGCTCAGAACAATTAGGCTTGGCTATGTGATTCAGTTCGCCAGGTGCCCACCCAGGTTCTGCAGCGTAGGAGTAGGAGAAGAGTAGAGGGGAGTAGGAGAAAGCACAGCAGTTTTGCATGCAGAGATCAAGGTTCTTCTTGTGAAGAACACGATAAAGCCTGTTCCAGCTGAGATAGAGGCAGGGTTTTACAGCCTCTACTTCATTGTGCCCTGGAAAGGAGGTGGGTTATGGCCAGTAATAGATCTGTGCATCCTGAATTGGACTCTTCACAGACTCCCTTTTAGGATGCTGACACAGAAGCACAATCTGACATGTGTGCAGCATCTACATTGGTTTGCAGCTATAAACCTGAAGGACATATATTTTCATATCTCTATTTTACCTTTACACAGACCTTTTCTTTGGTTTGCTTTCAAGGGTTGAGCATTTCAGTACCGGGCTTTCAAGGGTTGAGCATTTCAGTACCGGGCTTTCAAGGGTTGAGCATTTCAGTACCGGGTCCTCCCCTGCAGTCTGTCCCTGTTCCCCCATGATTTTTTCCCTTTGAGGGAGGAGGGCATACACATTCTTAACTACCTCGATGACTGGCTCATATTATCCCGTTCTCGAGAACAGTTGTGTGCACACAGGGACATGGTTCGTGGTTCTCAACCACTTGGATCGATTGGGGCTTCAAGTCAACTGGGTAAAAAAGCAAGCTCTACCAAGTGCAGAACATGTCTTTTCTTGGCATGGAGTTGGATTCAATATGACAACACACCTCAAAGAGGAGCGTGTCCAATCAATGTTGAATTACCTTGAGTTTTCAGAGACAAGATGGGGGTCCCACTGAAATATTCAGAGGCTCCTGGGGCATGTGGCATCTTTGACGAGCCTCTCGGGTTAATGCACATCACCATCCTGGAGATGTTGGCACTCCTGCTTGCCTTGTGGAGGCTGCATGCTGTGATCCAGAGCAGGCAGTGTTGATACAAACAGACAACACTGTGACAGTGGCATATATAAATTGCCAGGGTGGTACTCACTGTTGTCGCATGTGCTCTCTCGACAAATGACACTCTGCGGAGAGGGGCAACTCAACCTCCAAGTGGTCCAACTTATATGAGACCGGTTTGAATTGGCGCATGTTGATCTCTTCACCTCTCTGGAATCGACCCATTGTTTGCTTTGGTATGCTCTGACCAAGACTGCCCTCGGCACAGACACCTTAAGGTCAGCGCAAGTATGCTTTCCCACTGTGAGCCTGATTGCAAAGACACTGTGCAAAATCAGGGAGAAGGAGGAGGCCCTTTATGGCCCAATCACTTGGTTCCCGGTACTGACACTCCTTTCCACAGCTCCTCGCAGGTTTTAGGAGGTTGAACCCTCCATGGACACTCCTAATACCCCCAATTGGGATCCTTCCTAGGTCCTTACGGCCCTAAGGAGTCCTTCCTTTGAGCCCTTGAAAACAGTTGAGTTTAGTGCCCTCTTAGAAATGGCCCTTCTAATTCGCTTCTATCAAAAGGGTTGGGTATCCGCAGTCACTGTCTGTGTCCAATGAGTACCTCCAGTTTGGACAAGGATTTTCTCACATTATTCTGAGGCCTCATCTGGGATACGTGCCCAAGGTTCCCACGATTCCCACGATTATGACAGTAATATGAAATATAAATTAAACGCTGTTGAGGGTGTAACCTTTTACTCATTTGCTGATTTGTGTGTGTAAATCAAATAGAACAAAATAGGACCATTATAATGCCAAATTATGTAAATGCATGATTGGACCGCACAGAGGTAAAACTACATTACAAATGAATGCTTTTATTTATGTTTTATTAAATGTAAATATAATTTGAATTAATCTTAATTATAATCAGAAACACTTTAAAATCTTTCAGAATTGTATCAATAACTTTCAGTATTGTATCAAATTCAATATACTGTAAACTTCAAAGGATTTGTGAACATTTGAATGTTGTGGTTTTCATACATGATATATGTTCATGTACATACATGTTTTTCTGTTTTCTCAGAGTGAGAGACTTCTGATTAAAGGGGGCCGGATTGTAAACGATGATCAGTCTTTCTTTGGAGACATTTACATGGAGGATGGAGTCATCAAGTAAGCTAAACTCCCATCCATTCACAATCCAGATTCAGAATACACTTCAGTTGTTTTTTACTTCTAGAAATAATCAGAATTAGAAATAATCCCTCAAGAATTTAAGATCCTAGAAATGTAATTTTAATTTGTGCCAGTGAATACTATTTTTAATCAAAGTTGAATCCAAGTCTTTATAGAACATATGAATTCAATGTCTGTATTAATTGCATTTTTTATGTTTCTCAGAATAAATGAAAAGATGTATATGTTTGGTTGATCACTTTACTGAGACATGACTAGTAAAATCATTGTATAATGGCTAAGTTTTGCTGAATTATTGTCTTCTTTCAAACTCTAGGCAAATTGGAGACAACCTGATTGTACCAGGTGGGGTGAAGACTATTGAAGCCAATGGTAAGATGGTGATTCCTGGAGGAATTGACATCCACACGCACTTCCAAATGCCCTACAGGGGCATGACCACTGTGGATGATTTCACACTAGGCACTAAAGCTGCTCTCGCGGGCGGGACCACCATGATTGGTAAGACATGCAATATATTGTCAATTACATTAAATACATGCTTTATTGAAGTCCCCCTTAAGTCCATTATAAGTTGTAGAAGCTGTTGTGTGTGTTTGTGTGTGTTAACTTAACCATATATGGGGGACAATTTAGTACCCAAAAGTAAGTAAAACCTGACAAATCTGAGCAAAAGCTCCTTTTGGGGATGTCCTTATTTGTAAAAACACTATAAAATATAGTAGTTTTTTAAATTTGTAAAAAATGCAGAATTTTTGCTGTTAGAGTATAGGTTAGGCTTAGGTTACAGTATTTATTACTACCTGTGTTAGAAGTCTGGGGAATGTCCCCATTTAGAAAAAAGTGTGTGTGTGTGTGTGTGTGTGTGTGTAAAGGCACTGAGAATAATAACGGTCTGCAAATTAGTTTGAGTGAGTAGTGATCCAGGAGGACACACAAAAGCTTATATGGTGAAATTCTAGTCACATTGAAAGACAGAAGCTTTTTCTGATATCCGCAGAGGATGAAGAAAATGTGACAACAGTTGGTTTATAGGAGTCTTATATTACAGTAAACACTCACATTAGCTGCTTTGCGTTACTTATAAATTAGCTTGAGATTCATTTACTCACTGTAACTGTAATTATTTTGCTTCCCAGAAAAATGTGTTGTAGATTAAATGAACAAATGCTGGGGAAATGTTGCAGAAAAGTTATACAGAGATTTACAGGTTTGCTTGAATCAGATTGTCAGTGTGTTGAGTTACTGTCTTTTAGCAGCTTCAGAAAAATACAGTCTTGGACAAATGAAATAAACACCAGGAAGGGCCACTGGCCATTGACATAACTGTACTCAGTGAATGTACCTAGAAAACCCAACTTTACAAATGACATATTACTTGTTAAAGAACTATTATATAGACTTTATAATAAGCTTTATCTTTACATATGTTTGTAAAGCCTCCAGTGTGCAAGTGTAAGTGTTTTCGCTGTGAAGACACTAAACTGAATTTATGTCATGTGACCTGCAGTGGATCATGTGATCCCGGAGCCTGGCTGTAGTTTGGTGGAAGCGTTTGAGCGCTGGCGTGAGTGGGCAGATGAGAAAGCATGCTGTGATTACTCGCTGCATGTGGACATCACACACTGGAATGACAACGTCAAACTGGAAGTGGAGAGTCTTATTAATGAAAAGGGTGAGACATTCTAATTTTTAACTAGTATATCCATTTCAAGGTGCACCTATCCAGATGTTAAATGTCTTGTGTGATTGTGTAACAGTTTCCTGTATTAACAGTCTCCCTGTGTAGTTATAAATATATGAACCACAGGATTTCCCATGATATGTTGTGCTTTGACTTTATAAGTTTCTCTCAGTCTCATTTAAAACTGATCATCCCTAAAAACAATTGTATGCAATGTAAAAATAATTATGCAATGTAGATTGCATAATTATTCCTATTGATACGAATTAAATTATGATTGTACTTGAGACAACTTGATCTAAGTTTCGTTTATTTCCTCCCTTGTTTTCTGAGTTTTGTTTCATGTGTATAGGGGTGAGCTCTTTCCAGGTCTATATGGCTTATAAAAACCTTTACCAGTTGAGCAACACTGAGGTAAGCAAAGGAAAAGCTTAAACACCTTCACAACTGAGTCCAAATACTAGTGAAAATAATTTGTAAAAACGGGTATATTCTGATTTTCGGATATTGTTAGCTATAATGTCATATTGTGGCAGTGATGTTTAGATGTGTATCTGTGGAAGCAGCAGTGAATACATACGAGTTAAATAATAAATGTTGTTGCTGTAAATTAAAGTCACTTTGATTCAGTCAAATGAAGTAATATTTTATTGTAAATTAGCACATAAAGTAGATTTTTGACAAGAATTTTGCAGTGTATGTTTGCAAGGGGAAAGTAAGTTTACCTGTATCCTCTTAACAGCTTTATGAGATCTTCAGCTTTCTTGGAGAACATGGAGGAATCGTGCAGGTCCATGCAGAAAATGGAGAAATAATCGCTGAGGTGTGAGAGTACACTCACACACACTAATGATAATATAATGATGTTTATATTGAGCTAATTAAATTCTGGACATTATTAGTTTTTATGTGCTTACTGTGCACTCTCAACACACTCCAGATTCAGTTCAATCCAGTTCAGTTCAATTCAATCTGGTCCTGTTCAATTCGGTTCAGTTCAATTTAATGCTTTCAATCTAGTTCAGTTCAATGTAGTTCAATTCAGTTCATTCAGCATATCATCATTCTTTCATTACTTGTGTAAAATACTTCACCCAAAAAATAAAAAACTGTCATTACTATGTTTTAGTGTTCACATGAGAAGTTTTGAAGAATCTTAGTGTATTTTTATGCATCCACTTTAGTTCAGTTTAAATCAGTTCACTTAAGTTAAATCTGGTTAAATTCAGTTAATTTCATTTCAGTTCAATTCTGTTGAATTAAATTTCAGTTCAGTTTGTTTTCAAGTTTGTTGTTCATTTCAATTCAGTCCAGTTCAATTTAATTCTGTTGAATCTAGTTTATTTCAATCCAGTTTAGTTCAGTTCAGTCTAGTTCCGTTCTATCCAGTTTAGTTTAATTCAGTTTAGTTCAATCCAGTTTAGTTTAATTCAAGTGGCAGTTGTGGCCTTCTGGTTAGTGAGTCAGGCTTGTAAGCAGTAGGTGACTGCTTTGTTTCCAGTGCTGGCAAGTAGCAACTGGAGTGCCTTTGAACAAGACATTTAACTCCTGATTGCTCCCTGGGTGCAGCAGTGCTACCCACTGCTCCGGGTGTGTGTTCCTGACTTGCAGTGTGTATTTACTCCTTACCAGTGATAGGTTAAATGCAGAGGTCACATTTAGGGTATGGGTTACCATACCCGACAAATATGTCAATTTTACTTCAACTCACTTCACACACTTTTAGCTCAAGTTAGTTTAATTCTATTCAGTGTAGTTCAGTTTAGTTTAGTTTAATCCTGTTCAGTTCACTTCAATTTGGTTCAAGTCTGTTCTCTCAACTCCTGCATCGTTTACACTATACAATGGTAATCTTCCCTCCACTGGTGAACCACTGCTTTAATGACAGGAAAGTATGTCACAAATACATGGATGACTGTAGGATTCAAGAATGCTCTGACTGTGTTGTTCAGGAACAAGCCCGTATGCTGGAGATGGGCATCACCGGACCTGAGGGACACGTTCTCAGTCGCCCAGAGGAGGTCAGTCACACAGATAGGAAGGGTAAAGTCTATTTGTTAGCAGTGTATGACAAAGCCTCATTTCAGTTACTGTAAAATCAGCTTTAAAAGTAAAAATGTTGAAATTATTTTATCTGTCCCATTATCATATGCACTTTCATATACTTTGGAATAATATCCACTGATAAATCATTCACAGAAAGACTAGAAGGAAAATTAATATGGTGAACTCTGAATCTGTGTTGACTTTAAATTTGTCCGACCCAATTGTCTTAATTGTCTGGCCTCAATTAGTTAGTGTTTGTGCAGACGGGATCCCTTTAATATGACATTGGGGTTAGCCAAGAAATGTGGTAGGAGATCGATGTTTGTGATGCGATGAGTGTGTGTATTTGAGGGTGTATCTGATATTAAATTTTATGTAGATGCTAATGCCTGATGTTTGTGTATCTGTGTGTCTCTATGTGTCTCTGTGTGTGTAGCTGGAGGCTGAGGCTGTGTTCAGAGCCATCACTATTGCGAGTCAAACTAACTGTCCACTATACGTGACCCGCGTCATGAGTAAGAGTGCTGCTGACATTGTCTCACAGGCCCGCAAGAAAGGTACATAACACGACAGTCTCTGACACATCTCTGACAGTACAATGCATATATATTTTGTTGTACTTGATTAGCAGGAATGATGTTCACGATCGTTTCATGCATTTATCCAGTAAACACATTTATCAGACACAGTTTATGTGATCTTATTTGTAAGCATTACGTTCAGATCAATCAAGGGTGAATACATATGGATGTTTATTAAACTATACTACAGGGGAAACATATAACATACAACTAGACATAAACATACACACATTAAACAAATACAAAAATGCAAGGAAAGCATGGAAAGAGAATTTAAATGGCTCTTTATTACAAATTAACAAAAATGGAAACTTGAAAGGTAACATCACCTCATATATCTACACATATACTTTTATTTATATTGTAAAAAACTACAGAAAATGTGCTCAAAAGAAGGTAAATCATCCATAGACTTGGATATTTAATTAAAGCGATTGAAAAGCTCCTTAATAAAATAAAGGTTCCAGCCTAGAATGGTTATGTTATGTATAGGTTTGTATAGGTTTAAAAAAGAAAATTGCTCTTACATTTATTGTTAGGTTTATATTTATGTTCATTTATGTAGCACCGTGGTCTTGTGAGACACAATATTTCGTTCCACTGTATGTCCACGCATGTATCGGAATAACAATAAAGCTCTACTACTTCTACTACTACTACTACTTACCAATAGCTGAGCAACTGTGCCGGTGGAGAAGAATTCCTACCTGCTTACTGATGGTGAAATTTAATCTTACTATATCAAACAGAAGACCCAAGGTAATCTTGGATCTGCAAAGTACATTGTTTAGTCCAGGGAAAGTACAGTCAGTTACAAATATCCAAAACCTCCAAATGTCCTTTGACGATTGAAAAGACTTTATTCTTTGAAAAAAGTGGCAGTAAAAAACTGGTAAACCAGAAGTGTCCAACTTGAGAGGTTCTAAAAAAGAAACAGGATTTGTCCATCATTTGGGAGCTTGCCTCCCAAGCTCCATAAAATGGCACAAACAACGGCTCTCCAGCTAAAGTCAGTTGACCCCATGAGCAGTCTCTGTATAAACTGCAGGCGGAAACTGCTTTGCAAATCTATCAGTCATCGTCCAGCTTCCACCTAGGTAAGTATAAAATGCTCTAAGTAATCCCTTGTAGTTTGTCCCAAAAAATCCACTAATATGGCTTTATTTTAGATTCATAATTTTGGTGGTGGATCTGTACAGACCAGTTTATGGCAGAGACATGATGTCACTAAATTATTAATAATTAAAATACACCTTTTATAAGACATATTTGGGGCCAACCATTTCCATTTAGCTAAACAACCTCTAGCTTTCTCAACAATTCCATCACAGTTTTGTTGCACAATGGTATCATCTCCTAAAAACGCTACTAAATATTTAAACCTCCCTTTACTCTTAAGTAATCCATCAAGGAGGCTTAGCTTCCCACTTGTCCACCTCTCACACATCAATGCTTTGCTGAAGCAGAAGATAAAAGTCTTAAAATCTTTAAGTAATTTCAATAAAGCCTCTATTGAATCTTTTGGATTGCTAACCATTACAACCACAACATGCGCATAAGCTGATAAATGAGCATTGCAGCTAGATTCAAGGGTTCTATGACTATTGATTAAAGCATACCTGATAAAGAACACCCTGACACCTATGTCGACCTTAAAAGGGGTGCATAATCCACCATTCACTTTCATCATACTTTCTCCCTCACTGTACGGTACCAGTACCAAATTAAAGAAATCCGAAATATCTCGTATTAAAGAAATATAACAAATTATTGTCCTATCAGGTACACAGTAGCTTTGGTCTGGAGGAATAATTTGCTCCATCACCCCTTTTAAGCGACTTACAAGGAAAGAGAGTTAGAGCATTAGGGATTGGTTAGGTGTCTGCAAAACAGGTGTGTTTGGAGTTGTTTTTTTGAAGGTAGTTATGGTCTCAGCAGCTCGGATGGAGGTTGAGAGTTCATTTCACCACAAAGGAACAGAGTAGTTGAAAGTTTTAGAGCGTGATCTGGTATCTCGTTGTGGGGGAACGAATAGACATCGCTCATTAACTGACCGGAGGATATGTCTGGAGGAGTGACTTGAGGTAGGGGGGCGAGGTTCTCGGTGACTGTCTGCGAGATATGAGCTGAACCAGTTGAGTGCTGGTCCAGACATGCCCTGGTTCACTGTGTCAAAAGCAGGAGGTCAAGAAGGATTAGGACAGATGACATGGAGTTGGCTCTTGTCGGCCGTAGGCTTGCAACCACGTACAGGGGGGCAGTCTCTGTGGAATGTCCTTTTTTGAAGCCGGACTGTTGGCTGTCAAGTAGGTTGTTCTGTGTGAGATAAGACTACAGCTAATTAAACACAACCTTTTCAAGGACCTTTGAGAGGAAAAGAAGGAGTGAAACTGGTCTATAATTGCTGACCACTGAGGGGTCAAGTGTAGGTTTTTTGAGCAGTGGGGTTACCCAAGCCTGCTTCAAACAGGGAGAAAACGTTTCCTGCAGAGAGTGACATGTTTGGAATATGTGTGAGTTCGAGAAGGAGTGATGGAAAGATTGCTTGCAATAGATGTGAAGAGATAGGGTCAAGGGGGCAGGTGGTAGGACGGTTGGAGAGGATAAATTTAGAGACTTCTGTCTCAGAGAGAGGGGAGGAGGAGGAGAGTGTTGGATGGTCTGGAGGTAAAGGGGGTTAGGGGTGTGGGGTGCAGAGAATTGGTTGCTGATGGTAGTCACCTTTTCTGTAAAAACAAATTGGCAAAGTCATTGGCAGTCAGGGATGTAGTGAGGGGAGGTGGGGGGGACTAAGGAGAGATGAGAAAGTTGAGAACAGTTGACGGCTGTGTTGCTGATCTTATTTTGAAAGTATGTAGCTTTGGCAGTGAAGACGTTTTCAGAAAAAGAGGAAAGGAGAGAATGACACTTACTGAGGTCGGTGGGGTCTTTTGATTTGCGCCATTTTCTCTCCATAGCCCTGAGCTTTGTCCGGTGGCTGCGGAGGGTCTTGGAGAGCCAGGGGCTGGACGGTGTTGCACGTGTTGGCCTGGAGGTTAGAGGGCAGATGTCATGAAGACAGGATGTTAAGGTTGTCTTTTGATTTGCGCCATTTTCTCTCCATAGCCCTGAGCTTTGTCCAGTGGCTGCGGAGGGTCTTGGAGAGCCAGGGGCTGGACGGTGTTGCACGTGTTGGCCTGGAGGTTAGAGGGCAGATGTCATCAAGACAGGATGTTAAGGTTGTCCAAAACGTGTCAGTTGCTGCCTCAGCAGAGTGATGAGAACTGGGTTATTGGGGGGAGGGAAGTGGAAACCAATGATACAAACCGAGTGGGTGAGAGTGAGTGGAGGTTACGACGAAAAGAGACTGGGGTGGGGGTGGGTGGTGAGTATGGAGGAAGGTTAAGAGTGAATTGTATGAAGAAATGGTCAGACACATGTAGAGGTGTGACAAGGACATTATCTCTGGTGCAGTTATGGGTAAAGATAAGGTCAAGTTGTTTTCTTCCTTTATGGGTGGGAGGGGTGTTAGTCTGTAGGAGATAAAATAAGACCGAAGAATTAAGAAGTCAGATGCTTGAGGTTTGTCTAGATGGATGTTAAAGTCTGCCACAGGGGTGCCATCTTTTGGAAAACATGATAGCAGCAGGTCAAGTTATTCAATGAAATTGGCCAGTTGGCCAGGAGGGTGGTAAATGACAATAAAACGAATTTGTACTGGAGTAGACACTGTAATGGCATGATATTCAAATGATGTGTTATTACAGAGAGAAGGCAGTGAGAATTTCCACACAAGCAATTTTTAGACACCTGCCCTATAGGACAGGAAGTGTGTGTGAAAGTGAAGTTAGAAAAGGGGACTGATGGATGTGCAGTGTTTTCCTTGCTGATCCATGTCACAGTCAGTGCCAAATGACTGTCTACAAGAAACAGTGGAAATATACTGGAAACACACGTTAGTAGTAAGAAAAAAGTTTGAAAGAAACAACGGTGGCAAGCACAGGTAACTTAGCATGGCATGCAGTGTCCTCTCAGTGTCCCTGCTCGGTGGAGTCAGGCAGGTCGAGTCTCAGGTCTTTACACTAAAAAAAGTGGCTCACTGATTACTTCACAGCTGAGCGCACCCCTCAATTAACAAGTCCAAAGTTCAGAATGTTTAAAAAATTTAAATTAAACTCCACCAAGATGGTTAAACAGCAGCAAATTAAAAAGGCTTACCTTAAGAAGAGCAGTGTAGGTATCTTCCTACTACCAAACAGCTACAAGTCCAACGTTTATGTGTCTGCTGAACCATTTAAAACTCGATTTCAATGTCTATTTAAAATCTATTTTAATCTGGTGTTATATTTGAACAAAAACATGTAGCAAAGCTGCATGGACAACATTTAGAGGAGACCTGCCATTCATCAGACAGGCAGGCATGGAGGGAAATAAAGCCAAATAATACAAGAGATTAGCAGAGTCATACTGCTGTCTGTGTTCTGACATCTGCAGATGTGCTGCATTCTAGCCAGTGCAGAATCTGTTTGTCAGATAATATTATAACCTGTACCCATTACCAGACTCTACTGTCTCTGCTGTTACAGACATTTTATCTTGATTAACTGTTTTTAATGGATTCCTTATGTTCATTCTCTTATTAAGCCAAACCATATTGCTGGCTTGAAAAAATTCTGCCTGAATATTTACAGGGTGAGGGAAAAGTAACTAGCATTAAAAATTGGTAATAAAGTCCATATTTCTAATACAAATTTATACAAATGTACTTTATTACATAGGAAGATCAAAGCAAATCTTTAAATTTCAACGTAAGCACCGGTGGCGTCAACCAGTTGTCTTAAACAGCCGGGGATGGAATGCACAACCTTCTGAAGGAAGTTGTTTGGGATATTGCTGAGAACCTCTCACGACCAATGCCTGTACTTTTGACACAGGAATTATGAAGTCCTATTTACTATTGTTGTTACGGAGGAGGCTCCAGTACCGCCTCCGCCGTGCCACCGGAGGGAACCGTCTTCAGAATATTAACCCAGACTTCCATCAAACTACATTTTACACAATGCTGCATAACTGGGTCTGATCACTTCCTGTTTGCCACCTGTTCCCTATCAAAAGCTACACTCGATGCTGTGTTTTAATACGATAATGAGAACATTCTTTGTTCGACCGGTTGTGAAGCATGTGTGTCAAACACGCCAAGAATTGGCTTAAATAACCTCGGCAGGTGACGCAATTGATTGTACGCACCTGCGGGTTATAAATAGATGTGAAACGAACACACCTTCAGGTTTCTGTGTCTTCAAGGACCCTGTTGTGTGTGTGAGCTGTGTGAGAGCTAAAGCTGTGTGTGAGAGCTAAAGCTGTGTGTGCAGTTTATATATAAAAAAAGGAAAAAATAAGAATCTTACTATGTCGGACTCTAAGAGATGCGTGCCTCCATGTAACAGGCTCATCTCCGATGATAATCCACATGGCTTCTGCTTCGAGTATTTGGGGAAGGAGCACGCTGCCCTCGGGCTCGAGGGAGAATGCGAACACTGCGATCTTCTTTCGATCAAAGTGCTTCGTGCGCGGCTCACTTTTTTCAAAGACGAGCGAGTCGCCGCTCCCTCGTTAAAGTTCTGGGGTTTGCGTGTTGATCTGGCTGAGGCACGTGAGACGGGCACGCCCCTTTCTCTCGTGCTCTCGCCGGATCGGGGGTTTCTACCGTCCGTTTCTAAAGCGCATCCAGGTGCTTCTTCAGATCGGGCGGAGGACACCTCATCTCTCGCTTCTGCGGAGATTGACATCGAGAGTGCCACCTCAGAGCGCTCCTCCCGTGATAATAAGTCATATGAGGAGTTACTCGAGCTGGTGACTCGTGCAGTCGATCGGCTAAAGCTCGACTGGCCGCAGAAGTGTGAGACCCCCAAACGCTCGAAGCTGGATGACAGATATCTGTCAAGTGGTTGGGGGGAGGGGCCTCAACGACGGTCTCTCCCCTACTTTGGTGACCTCCATGAACGAGCCA
>JAZGTJ010008401.1:0-21071 GCA_036877575.1 Botia almorhae
AAATGCTGGGTAGAGCGAGCCGATGCGGTGTGAGCATTAGCTTAGCCCTTAGCCCACCGGTGTTCTGGAAATCTCCGGGATGAGTTGAAGATCGGCTATATACACAACAGAATGCCGCGATCCAATGTCTAAAAGTTCTTGCCTGCTGTAGGATGTTAAAGCAAGGCTGGTCTTGGTGAAGAAATCAGTAAGTAATAAAATAGTTACTGCTAAAATGCGAAAACTGGTGAGACGCTGAGCCTCGCGTTGTGCACGCGCCGCCATCTTACTAGAGACAAGATGAACAGAAAAGGTTCATCAGGACAGAATACTATTGTGCTGTATACTGCACAGCAAGTGGATAGCTAGCTAGCTAGCTAGCTAGCTAGCTAGATGATAGATAGATAGAGATAGATAGATATGCCACCAGGAGTGGCATAAAGTCACCCACCAACAATGTGAAACACTAGTAAAAAGCATATTTGTTTTAAACACATGCCAATAAAGAGTAAAACCAGAGAAACTGATAATTTTGCAATTTGCAATGGTCTTTTTCCAAAGCTGTGCATACAGTCATGGCCAAAAATATTGGCCCCCTTGCAATTCTGTCAGAAAATGCAACCCTTTTTTTCCATTCGCAAATGTTTTCGTGCCTTTTTTTTCTTTTCTTTTTTTTTCTCTGAAAAACAGAGGTCACATCTGATACAATTTCACACAGAACCCAAAAAATGGCCTGGACAAAATTATTGGCACCCTTAACTTAATATTTGGCAACACCCCCTTTGGAAAAAAAATGAAATCAATTACATCCTGTAACTATGAATGATTTTCTTACACCTCTACTGGAATTTTGGACCACTCTTTTTTGCAAACTGCTCCAGGTCATTCAGATTTCAAGGATGCCTTCTCCAAACTGCTGTTTTGAGATTTCTCCACAGGTTTTCTATGGGATTCAGATCTGGCCATTTCAGAACTGTGCAGCGCTTTGTTTGTTTTGGGTCATTGCCCTGCTGAAAGACCCATGACCTCTGGTGAAGACGCAGCTTTCTGACACTGGCCACTATGTTGCGCCTCAAAATTCTTTGGTAATCATCAGATTTCATGATACCATTTACACAGTCAAGGCATCCAGTGCCAGAAGCAGCAAAGCAACCCCAAAACATCTTTAAACCTTCACCATGTTTGTCTGTAGGGACTGTGTTCTTTTCTTTAAAGGCCTCATTTCTTTTTCTGTAAACAGTGACATGATGTCCTTTACCAAAAAGCTCTACTTTAATCTAATCTGTCCACAGTACATTCTTCCAGGATTGTGGTTTTCTCATAAGTTTTGGCAAACTCCAGTCTTGCTTTTTTATGCCTTTGTGTCCTCCTGGGTCTCCTACCATAGCGTCCCTTTCCATTCAGATGGCAACAGATTGCAGAGTGCAAGCTGACACTGTTGTACCCTGTGTCTGCAGATCAGCTTGAATTTGTTTGGAAGTTAATCAGGGTTCTTTACCCACCATTCAAACAATCCTTTGTTGTGAATTTTCATTAATTTTGCTCTTCCGTCCCTGTCCAAGGAGGTTAGCTACAGTGCCATTGCCTGTAAACCTCTTGATGATATTGCACAGTGGACACAGGAACATTAAGATCTCTGGAGATGGACTTGTTTTTCTCAAATCCACAGACAACTCCTTACACTTATTTCTTTTCTCCATGCTCAGTGTGGCACCACAAAGGTTGAGTCATCTTTTCTCCATTTTAACTGGTTGCAAGTGTGATTACTGTATTGCCCACACCTGTTACTTGCCACAGGTGTGTCTAAATACAAATTACAGGAGCATCACATGCTTGAAGAGCAATTATTTCTTACAGTTTTGACAAGGTGCCAATAATTTTGTCCAGGGCATTTTTTGGGTTTTTGTGTTGTTCCAGTGCAAACAAAAACAATAAGCACGTGAATAACAAAACATCTGCAATTGGAAATATTTTCTGAGAGAAGTGCCAATATTTTTGGCTATGACTGTATGTTAGACATAGATATATTTTATTTGATATATGTAAATGTGCTAGTGAATGTTTTGCGGTTCTCATTCAGTGTTCATTAGAAAAAGGACTATCCTGATCCAGCTCTGATTCCAGCCACTTAACTAGACACTAAACAGAGCGGTCACCCACTATTGGAGCCTTTATGATGTTTGTTTCAGTTTTTTTGATGCGTTCTGTAAGAGCCATAAAGAAGGACTGGGTTTTTTAAAACCAATTTCCTTTTCTCTCTTTTTCTTTCTTTTCTCCATAAGAAGTAGTTGAGAATGTGGTTGTTTAAAGCAGCAAAAACTCTTTGAAGTTGATTTAATGAGGAAGGACAAGGTTCATGTCTTTATCAGCTTTTTTACATGTTTTTTTCTCAGTTTTACAGACTTTATGCACATTACTGTTGTGTCGTCCATTCCCCCACACTTGCTGATTGGATATAAAAGTAAAACTTTATGGCCATAACTTAACCGAGATCTGTTAAGTTATATGAGGTGGCTGTGCAGGCAACTTTCCACTCTGTCCAATCAGAATTACCTTCTTGTGCCCAAGTCTACCTGGAACCAAGCTGCGGTTGCGGGAAAGAATTACTTTGAAGAACTAACAACAAAACTCTGCTTTCTAATTTTTCTTAATGTCAAACCTGTCGTTAACATCGGCCCCTAACTGTCAGGTGGTAAGGGAGCCCAAGGTGCCCTGACTATTTAGGCGACAATGAGAATGACACACACATTTGCTTATCTAAATTGAGGCATTCCGTAGAGTTATGTTGTTTTTATACACAGCTAGTTATAAACAAACACACACACATCCAGACATATGTCCCCTCCTGCCAGCTACGGTCAGTTAATGAGCGACGTCTAATCATTTCACCACAACGAGGTACCAGATCAAGCTCTAAAACTTTCACCCACTCTGTTCCTTTGTAGTGGAATGGAACTCCCAGCCACTACCCAAGCTGCTGAGACCATCACAACCTTCAAAAAACTCAAAACATACCTGTTTCGCAGACACCTGATCAATTCCTAATGCTCTGATTCTCTTTCCTACAAAAAACCCCTTGTGTTCATCCTGATTCTAGTAACAGAATACAATATCCACTTGTAAATGTAGCTTGTAGACTCGGCTTGTTGGTTCTTAGGACAAAATGTTTAATGCTCTCGTCGCTTGTAAGTCGCTTTAGATAAAAGAGTCTGCTAAATGAATAAATGTATGTGTCCCCTTTTAATTTGATTGTTCCTTTACATTTTCCATTTATTTTCCAACAGAACATGCAAGTAGAACAAAAACTTTTCTTTCTATTCTCACTAAAACTGCCTACTCGTATGGAGGCATTATCAAATTTTTTTATTTGGTCTTTTTCCCCCATATTTATACAACATGGCTGTGTCTAAAGTTTCTGTTTAGTTGTTTGTGATTTGTCCCTCTAGTTTTTGGTGTCAGTATCCTAAACACAATTAACTGTGTAACAGTGTGTTTCATCAAAATGTTTTAATTATTGCAATAGATTTTTTCAAATCAAAATGTTCAATTATGGCAGATTTTTACAGCCATAATTATCTCACTGGATTTGTTTTAAAGCAAGTGATTATATAACCAATAAACAGTTTTTATCAACAGCACAGTGTTAAACATGCTTAAGGACGATGATATAATGTTCGTTATTCGAAAGTTGTTAAATAACAATAAATGAACAAAAGGGTGCTGTATGTGTTGTGGTTTCCTATTGAAGGCCAACTTGACGTGAAATTATTGTAGAAGGATTGTTTCTTAGACAAGAAGTGTACAAATTTTATTGGGTGGGTGTTACTGTATCTCAGTATGTGGGACTCTATTCACACCAGACATGAAAGTAAATTTTTTTGAATGCTTTTGTGTTTAATAGTCAGAGAGGTAGTTAAGATATTTATGATTTCATTGGGTATTATTCATACACATTTTAATTGTTATAGTGAAAGTGCGTATTTACATTATTTGTGTATTTACAGGCCTGTTGTGGTCATGTGGAATTTGGAACAATTTGGAATTGGTAACTGCCTAATCATGTATGCAGATGAAGAAATAAGCCATAGTGACTGTTGTTTTGTAAATGCAAAGATTTTTCTTTAAGTTTAAAGTTTTAAACTGAGTTCAGATAGGGGTGTGCCAGTGGATTTTGTTTGAATTAAAGATTACAGCTGGGTAAGATTACAGCTTCAAAGGTATCAATACTGTGTGATGTATGGAAATGACGCAGGATCTATAGGTAAAGACAGCACACAAGAGACAAATACATGTGATCAGTGAAGATTTATACTATAATTTACATTTTGTTAAGCTGTACTGTAGCAATGTAAACCACACTGGAGGGCTACACTTTGGTCATACTTTTGGACAGTTTGAGATTCTACAACCAATATAGATATACTGTTCTACTAATATCATTGGACAAAATCTTAAATACACTAAAGGAAAGGACAAACATAAAACAAAGGAAAAATAACCAGTGCATACAAAGGCCAGGGTGATGTAGACTGTCCCCAAATATCACCACAACCACAGATCAGATGGCTGCAAAAGCTTACACTGCATATGCACACATCCATCTCTGTAATAAAAAAAAACACTCTAAAAACAAACAACAGTAAGAACTTTGGTAACCAGCTGCACATTTTCTTTTTTTTATGTAATTTTGGTATTAGTAATGTGCAACACATAAGAAAGTCAGTCTGTGGCTCATAGCCTGTGTGTGAAAGCCAGTCAGACTGCTGCTCTTTGGTCCTGCACATTTGGGACATTTATATTCATATTTAGGTCACAAAACAAATATCAAATAAAAATATGACGTGCACTGACATTTCTCTAAACATATGCACACACCACACACACACACACAATTCCACATTCTGAGGTAACAGTTGTTGGTAATATATAAGGTGGCCTTTCTCAATTCATATTGTGTATAGCTGAAGAGAATAAACGTTACATTAAGCATAGATATACAAACTTGACCTCCCTCTAGAGTTCAAAAAAGGCTTCAACATAAAGGTATACATCTGACTTCAGCTCACATTATCTAAATGTGGTACTCTCCTGCAGTCACACAATATCACAGTGATCTGGGACACTATCTACTGTCCACAAAAGAATGTCAATATAGTATGAAAAGTATATATAAAACAGTAAATTACAATAACCTGTCATTGTAAGCATTATTTTCATGTATCACTTTCAAATGACACACTGACAATAAATTAAATAGATTAAGGAACAAACTGAAATAAACATAAAGAACAAATGATAATAATAATAACAATAATAAAAACAATTATGTTAATTAAAGATTATGATTGTCTTTTTCATTTGTGTAGGACATACCGGACCACTGATAAACTTGATCAATGTCTGTTAGCCCTGAGTACTTCAAGTCCCTGAATGTAAAGGCCAAAGCCTGATTAGCAGAATTATCCATCCAGAAGCTCATCTAGAGAATTATTAAGACAGCCAACAGTACACAGACCTCTAGTTGACTAGTTTCCCATGATCTCCTCTGTCTCTTTTTTAACTTCAAAGGGGAGGAGTGAGAGAGGGGCGCTGCAATGAATCTTGATGACAGAGGTCTCACTGCCAGGTTCATTCAAATGATACACAGATAATGGAGGTGTTGGGGGATGGAGGTCTCCTACAGTGTTACCTTTGTGGTAAGATACTTTAAAATCCATATCTTTCCAGAACAGCCCAAAGATCTGCTTCCCCACCATGTCAAATTCTTCCATATCTTCTAACCCGTCAGCATTATCACTTATGTCAAAACGTTCGATCTCCTCATTGACACGGTTGAGCTCTTTCAAGCTGCAGCTGGGGGATGGGGAAGATGCTAAGCAGTAGCCTTTGAGGTGGAGCCGTAGGCTGCTGAGGTGGATGTAGTTGCGGTGGCAATGTGGACATTGGTGCGGACGTTCTTGTGTGTGCAGCCGTTTGTGCAGTTTGAGGTGAACAAACTGCGTGAACTTGGCTGGGCAGATCTTGCACTGGTAGGGCTTTTCACCAGAGTGAAGTCGCAAGTGCGTTTTTAAGTTGCTTGTGCTGCTGAAGCGCTTGTGACACACCTGTGAAATAACACCAGACCTTTAGAATATAATTCTAGTCTGAACTTAAACATTGCATTATAAAACCATAAACATACTTAAAGGAATTGGTTGTTACTGAAATGATGTTGCTTACCTGACATTCATGGGGCTTTTCTCCTGTGTGGACCAAATAGTGTTTCTGCAGGTGCGCTAGTTGAGTAAAACCTTTATTACAGGTCTGACACTTGAATGGTCGTTCACCGCTATGGACACGCAGGTGCACCTGGGAATAAAGATAAAAAGGTAAGCTACTAGGTAGGCTAGGAGTACTTCCAACATATGTAAGGCAATTCATGAACAATTAAAGGGAAAAGAGGAGTCATGGTTCTCCTGCTCACCTTGAGATTGGAAAGCTGACCAAAAGTTTTGCTGCAGACATTGCACTCATATTTGATCTTCCCGTTCTGTTTTTTCAATGGGTAATCTAGACTTTTGTAGCCTGCAGAGCCTCGTTTTATGTTGCTGAGGTTGATGACCTCATCCTCTGTGTGAATGGTACCTAAAAGAGCTGAGGTAGGCTTAGTAGGCAGATAACCGGAAGAGGCTGCAGAACCAGCTGGTGGGGAGCCACCAGTGGGAGCATAGGGATGCACATTTCTGTGGAGTGGTTTGTCTTTCAGAGAAGTGGCTGCAGAGAAGGCACTGGTGGGTGCTGTGCGCATGATGTCCCTAGGAGCAGGAGAGTCAGGTGGCAGCAGAAATTGTCTGCCACCCTCAGATGGAAGCATGGCAGATGGGAAGGGTACATAAGGTGGTACCAAGCTGCTGTAAAAGGGGTACATGTGTGGAAATATAGGTGGCCCACTCAAAATGCTAACAGGGTAGTGCGACATGAGGTAGCGCGGGTTAGGGTTAATTGACATTGGGCCTGCTGGTGTGTAACCTGGGTAATGTCCCAGGCCATGACTATAGAGTGCTGAAGAGAAGGAGAGCAGGCTGTCCCTTGACTCAAGGGATGCTGGTATGGGACTGCTTCCTGGACTGCTCTCAGGACTGCTGTGGGCTGAAGGGCTAGGTGTCGTTGAATACTGTCTGTGAGAAAGGGTCGGCACGAATGGTATACTACTCTTCAAGAGTTCCTCATTTAGGGTGGGACAGAGTGGGTAGACAGCACTGGGGTAAAGAGGTCGGTCTGGGCTGTTGGGGCAGTGGAGACGGGTGGGATGTGGTCTGTTAGGTTCTTGCAGTATATCCTTCAAAATCTCTGAAACGCTGTGTTCCCTTTTCACTGGGTTTGTGACTTCAGTTTTTTGCTTGACTTCAACCAAGCTGTGCTCTGTTCACACACAACACAATAATAACAACAGTGGTCATTTTTTCATACCGCATACACTACTGCAAGCAAGAAGGAGAATCAAATACATCCAATTACAGTTATTGGTCATTTGAGGGACACAATAGTTTCTTTGCCCCAGAGCACATTGCCCTCTTTAAACCAAGCTTCAACAAAGCACCCATGTGGTTCATTTAGTGTGACAGTTTGACAAATTACCTTGTTTTAGGGTCTACAGACAGGATGTGAGGCCTGCCACCCACCCCAGTAAAGATGAGATGAATGCACTGATATTATCTAAGGATATCTGGGATTCACTGAGTGGTTGTGGGGGGAGTGATGGTATTCTGCTAACAGGAATCTACAGGTCTAGCTCTTTTCCGTCTTAGACTCCACAAAGACCCTAAAGGGATTTTATTTAGTGATGGATCTCAAATAAGTTTCAAAACTGATCTGCTTTAAACCTAAAACCTTTTTAAATGTACTTTGTTCAATGAAGTAATGAAACATACATAAAAAATAGCATTTGGGTCTTGTAGGTAAATGCAACTATTATTCAACACTACCCAACCCTTCCATCCACCCACATTTGATAAAAGGGTCATTAAAATTACTTTCCCATATATCTTATATCTATCCTTAAAAATGAAGTAAATAAATTAAATAACTTCTGCTTCTTGTTCAATGTACTTTTACAGGATTACTAGTGTGGAGTTTAAGTATGAATATAACTGTGTGGATGACAAGTGTCCCTCACAAGATCTTCATCCACTCCCCTATCCTTCTGTCTCAGCAGCTACATGTAAACACATCAAGAGGTTATTAATTCTCCCCTCCCACTTTTCTTCTACAGATAGTACCAGTTCTGTTCCTTCCCAGAGTGCTTGCCAGAAACAAACAGCCAGTGAACACAGAGACATCAATCTATCAGCACAACCCAAGCTGCTCACTTCTCCTTGCGTCTCAGGTAGATGGGCTAAAGCCATGAGTTAATAAGTGTAGTTACAGATTTCTTTGTATGTCTATGTTTGTGTGTGTGGAATTATGGAGTCTGCCGCACCTAGTGGCCCCAGGGCATACACATGACCCTAGGGAGAGGAGTCACTGGCTGGCCTGTTTATGTCTATAATTCCCCCATCCCATGTATCAATCTTTCCTTTAGCTTTGAGAGTTTATTTGCTACTTCAGTATGTTGGGCAATACAAACACCCAAAGTGCCCTTTAAAAAATTATGACTGCAAAATTACAATGTTATTTAATGTAATTTGTCTGAACAGAAACATGGCAGAAAAAACAAATTCAAAGGTAGTTCAAAGAATTCTGAGAGATGAAAATAAAACGTCTGTTGTGTTTGTGTAGTACTTACAGGGCATGTCTCTACAATACAGAAAACATTTCTCTTAAACTAAGATAATAAGGAGCAGAAACACCCATCACGGTCTATACCTTGTCTATGTCTATACAAAGAGAAACATCAAATATGTATATATTTTTGTACACTTACTGAGTTTTTGCATTATAAGATCTCCAGAGGCTGGGTAGTTTAGACGCTGGGCAAACTCGGGACTGTACCACACCAGAAGCTCCTGATCGGCAGGAATAGCCTTTACCGTGTAGAAAAAAATGTTCATGCCGTTTTGGCAGGCGGCAAGGTTTTGTTCCTGCTGGGAATGAGCTGGGTTCACATAACGCATCCAGTTACTTTTCTCCTCATCCAGGCCATCCACAAAATGATGGAACTTTCCATTTGAGTAAATCTACAAAATGAACAAGAAAATTAGAACAATTTTTTTTATATAAAAATAATTTTTCCTCTTTGTCTTTATTACAATGTTCTAGTCTCCAGTGTAGTTTTCATGTCTTTGACAAGTGGGGTTAGCTTTTATGAAGCCACACACTGAGTCATCAGACATCCCCCACACTAGTATTTACAGGATCTAAGTGTGTCTCCATCCAGCTCTCTGATGCAGTTTTTGGTTTTGTCTCAGGTTTGGCGAGCTGTTACACTAATCTTGCTAGTTCCAGGAACACTTTAAAATGTCATTAGTTCTCAGCAAGGTTTCCCTCTGAAACTTCAAGACTGTGCTTCCTCTAGTGCTTTAAACTCACCAATGACTCTAGATTCACCTGTCCACATGGTAAAGCAATGACAGTAACACAGTAAAGAAGGATATCAACAATCGGTAAAGACCAGAGTTGTTCCACTTGAGGATCTCTGACTTGGTAGCAATATGCAAGTGAACAAATTTAATCAATACCAAACAAAAGCGACTCAGATTTGCACACTCTTTGTGATAACAGCTGTGAACAATACCTGAAAATCACAGCAGGGTGAGAGTGAAAGACATGTGTCTATTTAATAATAGTGGCACATGTTTTGCTCTAATGTGGTACATGTTCTCTAAATAACGGCATATGTGACATATTCCTTAAACAAATATATTCACAGCAGACAAATTGCAGAGTCATTCAGCATTTCCTGTCCCACTTGCCAAGATCTGCACAGTCGCATTAAGATTACACTACACAGAATGAATCACCACACTCGTCACACTCGGCAGCAATGCAGTTCCCAAAACAGCAGATCTTTACTCAGCAGTTTCTGATTGCTCTGAGAGCATAAACTCGCTGCTTGTACATAATCAATCAACCATAATGTCAGACAGTTTGCTCCCACTTTATAAAAAAACTTCTGAAAAAGGACTTACCCGCCAGAAGTACTTTCTGTTAGCATTTTTGGGGACATTTTCTGCAGTGTAACTTTCCCCCACAAGAGGGCCAAAGCGGGTGCCTTTGGGGATGTATTCTCTGCTTACTACACCAATAACCTGGTTAAAAAATGGGAAAATTTACATTTACAAATTTATCCAAAGCGACTCGCAGTACATTTAAGTTATACATTTTGTCAGTACGTGTGCTCCCCTGGGAATTAAACCCACAACCTTTGGTTACTAACGCAATGCCCTACCAACGAAGCTACAGGATCATAGGTGGTCAACAAAGTTTACCATGCATGCTTGCTGTGTGTGTGTTTTTGTGTAAGTGGAATTAATTGTTAGTTAGCCAGATGTGCAACTTGAAAGACATGGAGCCATGCATCTCTTTATCTGTCATCTTTCCCAACAGCCCAGAAAACCAAAGGTCATCAAGGTCACGTCTTTGTTGACAGAGATTAATTGTTTGTCCTGTCTCCTCTTTCATTAACTGCACAGACACTTTTTCTGAAAGCAATTACCAAAACCTAGCCTATTACCAATCACACATGTGCTTTATTTGAAATAAACTATGATATAACTTAATCAAAAGCCAAAAAATAAAAACCATACAAGAGCTATGGAATGTGCTAAACTTGTGAACAATGGGGTTTTGTTGGCTCTGTGGAAATGTTCATTGTTCTGCAGACACATTCCATATGTACCTGTGTATTAACAATGTAGGGATCTCCTTTTCCTCCCCCATGTTAACATATATTCTCTGCCACAAACTTCCACAAAGAGTGATTACAACTCATTAGGCAAACTTTATGTTCTTCCCACCAATATTTATTATCATAATCTTCCTTTGTGACATCACTCACTCATTCCTATGTGAACCTCAGGTACGTCTCAAAGAAAGAGGGCAAACCCTTTATCACTTCATATGTGCTCATAAAAAGGGCTCACTTTTTTCTCACAGGAAGAGATATGTCAGACAGAGGTGCTGATGAGAAAATCTATAACCTCGTTCCTATTAATCTATAAACACTTTTAAAATAAGAGAGGCTAATCTTATTTAAAGCATCTGCCATCATTAGCTGTAGAAAGGTGGAAAGAAGTTTGTGAATTGTCATGGACACAGACACAGCAGTCTGCTGCAGATAAAACAGATTTGATAGATGGCAAAGGACTCGCCTCTCAACTTTTGCACTCTGGCGCTTGAAGAGCTTGTCACATGATGGTCTGATGTATGGGTGTTTGTGTTAGCCGAGTAATAATGTGAGCTAGAGCTTATTAAACACAAACATTCAGATGCACAGGAACATTTTTTCTGCCAAACAAGTTTAAAAAGCTTAGCTGACAGCACAGATAAAGAAGATTAATACCAGTTGTGTGATGACTAGGTGTGGCTTCATGGAGCTGTTTAAACACAAATCACAACTTCCATCACTCTTAAGGTTGTGCTTAAACAAGCATATTTTTGTTTGATATTGTGATATTTTAAGGTAGGCCTCTACAAGTTTTACTGTAAGAACACTTTTACATTAAGATGCATTTTATTGGCAGACAGCCTGCAGCTGTAACCTGATGAATCTGGTGGGATATTTTAACAAGGAAATCCTGGAAACCACAAGTGTGTTGTGTGTGGCCACAGAGTATATGACAGCATACATTTCTTGTGCGGTACCTCTTTGGAGTCCAGCGGATGTTTGAAGGCTAGATTTCTAGGTAAGGACGCCTCAGCCCGGGTAAGGTCCACATTCTCTGGAGGACCTTCCCAGGTGTCTTTTACTATGTAGGTGCATCTATCTTCAAACTCTGCCTCCGTCCATTTTGTCATGTCGACAACCTCTATGTCCATCTTGAGCTCCTCATTGTCATTAATGCAGGGTGCTTCCTCAGTAGTCAACATTGCAGAACTATGAAGAGAGGCAGCCTGAGAGAAAAAAATACAGTTATATGACACACAGTCTGTGAAAATCAAAAAGCACAACATTCAAAGGTAAAGATTAAACTCTTATAAATTCTCTTTTTTCCAAAATGTATATTGATACTATACAATTTGTAGTGATACTTTACATATAAATGTACCAAATTCTATTATTTATCATTCTATTATTTCTATACAGAGTAGGAGAAATATTTGGAGTAAATAAAAGACAACAGCCATCCAGTTCCTGTCAAAAGGTCAAGACAGATAAAAAAATTCTCTTTCTCAGTTCTGCCTCTCCATTTCTGTCTTTGTATCTATCTCTTGTACCTCTTCCATTCGTCTTGTTTCTCTCTTGGGTAGAAAACTAATCACAAACAGAGGAAAACACAGGAAGGAAATCCTGTCCTGCTTCTAAATGTGGCTAAAATTGGAGTCTGAGTGGCTGAGCAACGGAACCATGAAGCCATCCCAGAGAACTAGTATGTGTGTGAGAGAAAGAGACACAGAAAGGGGGAAAACCTGCTTTAAGAAAGTTTTATTAAACCTGTTCAACTAATTCAATGTGTAATAGTTTAGTTTCAAGCAAAATAAAGAAACATAAATACTGCTCATCATTTTGTAAATCTGAATGAAGTTATTATTTAATAGGTAAAAAAACATGACCATTTTTGTGGTAATTGTTATTATACAAAATAAATCTTTTTTTTATTGTGTGTATAGGGCAGCTGTAGAACCGAAACTCATAATGAAGCTAAAAAACATTAACAAACATGGGAACTGTATAGATTAAATTATATAGATTAAAACTGTATAGATTAAACTAAACCCTGTATAGATACAATTTTACATTTTCATTTTGTTTGGAAAAAACACACAAAAACATTTAAAATGGAATCATTTTAAACTACATGTATAAATATTTCAGTTCAGCCATGAAAGACGTGCATAATTGCAAGAAAGTCCTAACACTGTTTTAACTAAATACAATTAATACAAATGACAACATGATAACAACATTTATATTAACAAATAAGTTTATATTGTTTGTATAAACAATGTAAGGTTATATTAACTAAATAAGTAACCACACCACATATAATTGGTAACTAGTATTTAAATATTTGGTGTAATAAAAATTAAACATTTAAAATGAAGCAATCACTTACCATTTAAAAATATGAAATGACAACCTCAAACAGAAATAAACAACACAAACAAAAAAAATAAAAAGTCACAGTAATGTCCACTTACCAGGAGGCTGTGGTCCCAGCCACACATAGAGACTGTGTGATCTCTCTCCTGAGCTTGTGTGTAGGAGGGGGGAGGGACAGGTGCAGCTCACAGATCTTCTGTCCTGTTCCGCTTCTAGTTCTGATGGTAAGTTACTTCTCCTGCAATTGTCTGAGATTGACTGACTGCCTGAGCATGTTTGTCTGACTTGTTGAAAGGAGTTTGGCTCCGCCCTCTGCCCCCCCCAACAACCCACCCCCAGAGGACAATGATCTAAAAATTACTCCACTGTTACACTCATCTCTCTCTCTCTCTCTCTCACACACACACACGCATACACACAAACACATGCTTTCTTTAAAGACACACATTTTTCTTTGTATACTATATTTACTTACATCCCAAAACATTATAATTATTTTTTTCTGTTACATTAGACAAGTAAAAGACTATATGTAATAGTAAGCTACCAATTCCAGACAGGGCACAGTTTGTATAAAAAAATATTTTAGAAAGTGAGAACAGGGTTGCTGTGAAACAATGAAATATGTTTAAAACACCAGACAAAAAGCAATCAAAGCTTCCAAAGTTTTCTGATAATTGAAACACAAGGGCTGTTTTGACACAAAGACCAAGAGGTAAGGTCTTGTTTGAAGAGAAAAGTGAACGTTGATGTGTTTTCCTCTTGCTCTCTTCCTGTGATGGTGACTCAATTACTAGTGCAGTTCAGTGCAGGAGCTGACTTGTGTCTCTTCTTACCCCAAACTTTCCACCCCTTTCCACCTGTGTTCTCTGGTTGCATTGTTCAATCCTAAGAGTGTTCCTACAAACTTCTAACAACATCAGTGCAGCAAGAAAATATTTACTGTGTTTATGCATGTAAATCACTCTTAAAATCAGAGAACCATCTTAACTGTCATACAAAACATAAATCATAAAAAAGTAACTTGTAAGAAATCTGACAAGTTTCTCCCTTATGAAAGTAGAGGATGTTTCCAGTTTTGTTCTATTTCTAAACCTATGTCAATTATCTTTCTTAAACATCTCTCTCAATAGAAAAACAGAATCCATATGTGTCTTGCTTGTCCCAGCACAGACTTAGTATAAGCACTCATTATCCACACAAAAACACTCTCATCCATCCAAAATTCAGTTGGTGACAAATAGCTGACCACATCAGTCGCAACCTACTATTTCCTACTATTACCCAGAAGATTGTTCTAGCCTCAAGGTCTGCCCAGAAACCACTCTGACCAACAACCACCCCAATGTGCTCCCAAGCTGGTTACATTAACATCATCCCTACAAAACGTCCAGGAAGGACCAGAACCAAAACACAAACCTTCTAATGAAACAAACAAATGAAATGAAGAGCTGGAACGTCCACTGGTGCTAACATCCACCTTAAGACAGCTGAAGCCTATAAATGATCCAAACCACCCCAGGGCCAGATCAGTCACCTTCTTTTTCTCTGAAGCTGAGGCCAGGGGGCAGGGAGGGTCTCTCAACTCTGAAGTCAAATTCAAATAGATCTTTTTACTGTCTATATAAAGGGTTTAACATAGCCTGAAAGAAAAGCAGCTAAACAATAGCGGGCATGGAATCATCAACTGCACTGTTAGTTTTACAGAGAGCTCATTACATGCCCACACCACAGGAGAAAAACAAAAAAGATGAGTAAGACACGCTGAAATGTTTACAGCATACATTTGAAAATAGAAATGATGGTTTGTTAGATGAAGTTGTGCAATGTGACTGCTTACCTACCTGTTTACATTAGCTTTAAGATAGATCTTATCTCAATTTACTTAGCAATACCATGAAGACAAATTTGCAATATATAGGATAAATATTGTTTTGTGGTTGTAACACTACTAAATAATTGTAATTCATGAAAGCTTTAAAAACACAGACCTAAGATTGTTTTTTTTAATGAAAAAAATTAGAATTTTTTATTTATATTTTATATATATTTATATTTTTTAGTTTATTTTGTAGTTATTGTAGTTTATGATTACATTTTTAGACAGATATTATAATGGATGTTTTGTTATAAACTTTAAAATGAAAACCAAAGTTTGAATGAATAAAAGTGTGTGCATTGACTTTCTTTTTTTTTAAAACTCCAGATATAGATTTTTATAATGAACAATCTTTTCATAAATGAATGAAATAATTTATACTACATATTTCCTACAAGTTTATATTATATTTTAAAACACTGGTCAAATATGTGTTATAGAGTCCTTCATGAATTTTATCAGTATACAATTTGTTCTGCTGGTGGAATGGTTATATAATGGCTATATAATGCTTTATGTTTTTTCTAAAATGAAAAAATTATAATTATATATATATATATATGGCATGGTATCTGATTTGAACTGCTGAGTGTAAAGATTTGATTGTGTGTTTATGTGTGTGTGTATGCGTGTGGATGTGCATGTGGGCTGCCGATGTGGCAGCATGTGTTATACTTTTTAATCCCTCCACTTAAAGTAGCCACCTGGAGATATCTCTGTCTCCTTACGACATACACCACAGTGGGGCCATCATAGGGATTAATACTGTAAAAGACAGATACTATCTACACTAGGAGAGCACCATGCTAAGTTTGGGACAGGTGTTTAAATTCTGTTTAATTTCTAAATTGTTTAAGCTCATTAAGATACTTCCACATTATGTGACACAAACCCTTTTCAGTAACAGCGTTTTATTATTTAAACACATTTCCTCATTAAAGATCATTTAACAAGTTAATTATTATGCCTTTAAAGACCTAAACCTGTAAATGTGTGCTCACTGTAGACTACTGCTAGATTAACTACTGTACTAATGTAGACTACTAAATTAAACTTCTGTAGACTAATGAGAACAAAATAGGGCTTGATCACAGGTCACATGATTTTAGTAAAAATGATTTTGATCTAAAAACAATGAATTCGGTATTAGTATCCCGATATACCAATAATATACAATTATATGGTAACAGATAATGTAATGAAGACACAGTCCAAATGTAACCAGGTGAAATAACAGGGAAATAACACCCTGAAATGTATGCATAAAGGCAATACAAGACACCGCAAAGAGTACAATGATCTGGGTGCTTAAATAGCCTGCTCCAGTCCGATTGTCTTTGGTGGCAGTATGATCAGAGGAACCTGATAATCTCTTGGTTAAGACATTCGGTCTGACCATTAGATTGGGCGTGATAACCTGAAGTTAGACTAATGTTCACTCCCAGGCTTTTAAAAAAGGATGACCACACCCGAGAGGTAAACTGAGGACCCCGATCCGAGACTATATCATCTGGTAGACCATAGAATCGGAATACATAGTTGCACAAGAGTTCGGCTGTTCTGAAGGTGGTACCTTAGGTAGCTTAGGAAGTGGTATCAAATGACATGCTTTGGAGAACCGGTCCACTATTGTGAGAATTGTTGTATTCCTTTGAATTAGGCAAATCCGTTATGAAGTCTACCGCTATGTGGGACCAGGGCCGTTGAGCCCAGCAGGTAGTTGTCTCAGGTTCTTGGAAGTTTGACAGACCGAACAGTTCTGAATATACTTAATGGTGTCCCCAGCTATCGTAGGCCACCAATAGCAATTTTCAATGAGGTGGATAGTGGCAGTGATTCCAGGGTGGCCCGAGCTGGGGTCTTCATGAACCTGAGTGAGTAATCGACCTCTAAAGGCTTCGGGTACGAATAGGCGATTCTCGGGACATTCAGCCGGGCATGGCAGGGATTCAATAGCATGCTGAATCTCCAGATGGAGATTCCACTGGACTGGGGCTCTCAGGAGTAATTGGTTCTGGAACTTCTAATTTGGGTGTAGGTTCAGTCTGTCTGGAGAGAGCATCAGCTTTGGTATTCTTAGAACCAGGGTGGTAGGTTACAGAAAAATCAAAACGAGTAAAAAACAGAGACCAACGGGCTTGGCGAGGGTTAAGGCGTTTTGCCGTGCAAATATATTCAAGGTTCTTATGGTCAGTTATGAGCGTGAAGGGGTGTGCAGCCCCCTCGAGCCAATGACGCCATTCTTCTAGCGCTGATTTGATAGCTAGTAATTCCCAGTTACCCACGTCATAGTTTTGTTCCACGGATGAGAGTGTGCGTCAATAAAAGGCGCACGGAAACATCTTGGAAGAAGAGCCACGCCGTTGTGACAGCACAGCTCCCACCCCAAGGTTGGATATGTCTACTTCTACAATAAAGAGTAGATTGGGATCCGGATGGCAAAGTATGGGAGCTGATGTAAAATGGCACTTTAGTTTTGCAAATGCCCTGGTGGCCAAATCGTTCCAAATGATACAACCAGAACAGTGCTTGACTAGAGATGTAAGCGGAGCGGCTACAGAGCTGAAATTACGTATGAATCTACGGTAGAAGTTCGCAAAACCTAGGAAACGCTGTAATACCTTCACCGTTTTAGGGAGTGGCCATTCTGTGACTGCTCGGACCTTGTTATCGTCTATGGCCACTCCCTCCTGATTGATTACGTATCCTAGAAAAGTCGTACTGGTCTGGTGGAAATCACATTTTTCTCCCTTAACATATAAATTGTTAGATATCAGGCGTTGTAGCACTAAACGAGCGTGTCTCCTGTGTTCCTCCAAGGTCTCTGAATAAATTAAAATGTCGTCTATGTACACTATGGCCCACCTCTCGAGCATGTCACGGAAAATGTCATTCATAAATGACTGAAATACCGAAGGACAATTTGCCAAACCAAATGGCATGACAAAATACTCATAATGCCAGAATGCTGTGGAGAACGCCGTTTTCCACTCATCCTCAATGCGAATCAAATTATAGGCGCTTCTGAGATCGAGTTTGGTGAAATATTTTGCATTGCTAAGCTGTTCTAAGGTGACAGGGATGAGTGGGAGCGGATAACAAAATTTAATAGTGACGTCATTTAAATTACGGTAATCGATACAGGGTCTTAACCCACCATCCTTCTTCTTGACAAAGAAGAAACCTGCCGATATTGGTGAATTGGATGGTCGTATGAAACCTTTAGCAAGTTCTTCCTCGATGTATTGGTGCATGATGCATTTCATGAATAAATGTCATTTCATGTCATTGTTTGGCTGTCTATTTGCTAACTTCCTTTTATGAAATAAAAACAAACAAACAATTATATAAAAATAAGACTAACCATTCACCTGTTTCGTTACCTAATAAAAGTAGGAAACATTTACATAAATACTGACGGGATATTACTATGTTATAACAAATGACAATCTGCATTAGTGAGAAATGATGTCATCATAATTTCTTATTTAAATGACTTAAATAAACATTTACACTATGTAGAGTCAACAACAATATCAAGTAAACTCAATAAGTTATTAAAAATCTATGTGTTTAACCCGCTGGTTTCATAAATGTCTGTTATTAGCCCCTTTCACCCAGTAATCCTGGTAATTTACCAGCACATTAACTTTACCGGTAAATACACAAATGTGCCGTTCACACAAGCAACGGCATTCCATGTTTTACTAGTAATGTATCATTCAAACAGCAGTATCAAAATACCACAAAGCTCTGTGATGTCAGTAACCACAAGTGAGAGACATCCGCGTCAGAATGTTCTGATTGGCTCAAAGCAGACTTTTATATTAGCACCTTTTGTGTTTACTGGTAATGTTTTGTGTTCACACATAGCACCTTACCGGTAAATTACTGGTAACGTTCACTTACTGGTAAAGAAATCTCAAAACACACACACACTAAACTCCACCCAAACAATCCTCATTATGGATAAATGAAACCAATAACGCGACAAACAGTATTACACAAAAACCTTTCACTTGCGTCTAAAGAAAACATCAGCCTCATCAGCAACATTCTTATCAGCGTCTTATCAGAGTCTGTATTCTGTCTGAAAACATTTATCCCCACAACTGCATCTTAATGCAGAACACAACAGCATCTACAACGGCCATAGTCCTTTTCAGTGAAATTTGTTGTACACACTCCATGTATTACTGAGTTTATCCTAGCGGCACACTTCCTCCGCTCTCTGTGTCTTAGACTCATACTTTCATTAAAAACTTTCTTTAAAGAGCTGTTTGTTTAAGATTTGGTTTAGGATTAAGGTTAAAATTAGATTATATCAGGTTTAAAGTAAGAATTAGGCGTTTCATTGTGATGGTTAAGTTTAGGGTAAGGGGCTTGAGATTATATTGTGTCAGAGGACACAAGGACACTTGAGATCTCCTCATAAACATGTTTATGCCTAATATCTTTATATTTACTAGTTTGTAACCTAAAATTGTGTCTTCGAAAACCACATAAACAAGCACACACCCACATCTTTTATCCATCGCTCATTTCATCCCCATAGTGGTGTAGTCTAATTTTTTGTAATACGTATACTGTGATTTTTCCGTCCAAGCCTAATACTCATTCATCCCAGAGCACCACCACACTCACAAATGCATATATTATGCATCTACATGTAATTCAGATCATTCTAAAAAACAGTTTGTGTTATCAACATGTCAATTTATTATGCGCAACACATATCTTTAACAGCCAATGACATTCACAGCTGGGGGGACAGGACTGATTTTCCAGTGTTAACCACCCTCTAATTCAGCCAGTGACACATTTAGCTAAATTAATATGGTCCCACTGAAACACTGAGTGTGGTTTGAGTTTGCTTTCATTTTATATCTCCTTTAGTCGTTTATTAGGTATACTAGGCCTATAGTATGTTTACGAACAAAGAGCTGACTGAACCGATAAAGCCACAAAATTGTTGAGCAAAATATAAGCATTCCAGCTTACATAAGGATGGCATATAATAGACAACATCTTATGGGACCGGGCTATAAGGGATTTGCAATAGTACCATGAACTACACAACATGCAAAAGCAGCACACATTAGATTAGATTAGATTGGATTCAACTTTATTGTCATTACACATGTATGAATACAGGGTAATAATATACAGTTTAGCATCTAATCAAAAGGGCAATTAGCAGCAAGTGCTATGTTACGAATTGTGTACAATAAAATAAGTAAGGGCAGATATATAGATGTTCTATGAGGATAAATATACAGGTGTGAATAAATATAGATGATACAATATACAGATGTGGCAGATATACAGATGTGCTATGGTAAATATACAGATATGAATAAATATACAGATGTACAAATATACAGATGTGCTATGAGTAAATATGCAGATATGAATAAATATATAGATGTACAAATATACAGATGTATGTATATACAGATGTAAGGATGTGTAGCGAAGCATGTGCTTGTATGGTGAATGTTATTGGTAGAGATGAAGGGGGGGAGGAGTGGTTTAGGTTTTGTGTGTGTGTGGGTGGGAAGGAAAGGTTCAGTGGGAGACAGATTTCAGAAGGGTGACAGCTGTGGGGTAGAAGCTGTTCCTAAACCTGCTGGTTTTTGTCTGGAGGCTCCTGAAGTGCCTTCTGGAGGGGAGGAGCTGGAAGAGTCCATAGGCAGGATGAGAGAAGTCCCTAAAAATGCTGCACGCCCGGCGTAGACATCTATTCTTATGAATGTTGGGCAGTTTTCACTACCTGCTGCTTTTTTCACAGTGCCTTGCGGCCAGCGACAGAGCAGTTCCCATACCAGACTGTGATACAGTTGGTCAGGATGCTCTCTATCGCACAGCGGTAGAAATTACCGCTTAAAAAGTGTGTCAGCAGACAGGTGTGCTCCTTCTTACAAAATAATATATACTTGAAAATTTTCAGTCAGGCTTTAGGCCATATCACAGCACAGAAACCGCATTGGTCAAAATAACAAATGACCTGCTCATTGCTTCAGACCGAGGCAA